>APFE031113970.1:216035-241804 GCA_000404065.3 Pinus taeda
CGTCACCTCGGCTTTGGGGTGTGCACGAGTGAAAAAATCCAGAAAATTATCCGCCTCTGAAAAAGAAGGGAAAATTAACCGGATAAAAAAAACACTCCAAGGTGTACTCGTTTGCTGATCGAGTCCCACATCCTAGGCCTGTTACAAATTCAAGAAACATCATACTAGCATCACTTATTACAATTCCCCGCAGGGTGTGAAATCTGGGTACAAAGAAGAAAGATGATGAGAAGATAGAAGGAGAGTTAAAAAACTCTGTTGACTGATGACATCTGATGGTACAAGTGTCCTTTGGATCATCCTTGGGCATGGAGTCTTCACATAATCATCAGGTGCTACTCCAGTAGTCAACAGGACCTCCTAATGGACTCTGAAGATGAATAACTTCCAATATTTGAGGAAGAATGCACCAAGGAGGAAAAGAACTCAAATCATGAAGATGAAGGCCCGGGTGAACCTATGCGACCTGTGATCATCCCTGAAAGGAGAAAAATACCTAATTGGTTAAAGTCTACTCTTCTAGATGCAGAAGGACATGGAGCAACCAAAGGCACATTCAGGAAAAGTAAGAAGCCCAAAATATATTCAGGGTATGCAACCTATATGACAAAGTTAATAGAAGTACAACCATCCACCTTTGAAGAGGTTGCTAAACATCAAGAATGGGAAGATGTCATGAATGAGGAATATTAATCAATAATGAAGAATGGAGTTTGGAGATTGTACCTAGGCCTGAAGACAAATCTGTTGTAACTTCCAAGTGGCTCTACAAGATTAAACATGCAATAGATGGAAGTATTGATAAATATGAGGCAAGATTTGTGGCTAGGGGCTTCTCTCAACAATGAGACATCGATTATGAAGAGACATTTGCATGTACAACAAGGTATACAACTATAAGTTCATTGGTCTCTTTGGCATCATCGATGGGATGGAACATCCATCAAATGGATGTCAAGACAACATTCGTGAATGGCACTGTTGATGAAGAAATCTATATAGAACAACCCTTGGGATTTGAAGTCAAAGATAGAGAGACTTATGTCTGTAGGTTGAAGAAGGCATTATATGGCCTTAAGCAAGCACCAAGGGCATGGAATGCAAGGATGGATGCATACCTACAAAGATTGGGCTTCTCGAAGAGTTCTGCTGATCCAAATCTCTCCAGCAAGGTGGTGAAGGATGAGCTCGTAATCATTCTTCTATATGTGGATGATCTTCTCATGATAGGTGTGGAAGGGCGTATTCGAGAGTGCAAGAAGCAACTGGGAGCAAAATTCGATATGAAGGATCTAGGGTTGATGCATTATTATTTGGGGTTGGAAGTCTGGCAAGGACCTGATGAAATTTATCTAGGTCAAGGAAAGTATGTGATCGAGATGCTGAAGAGGTTTGACATGATGGATTGCAAACCTTTGACGACCCCTATGATCACAAACTTGAAAAGGCTAAGAAGTTCTAAATCAAGCTCGGTGGATCCAACAAGGTATAAACAATTGATTGGTTCATTGATATACTGGTAAATACTGGAATAAACATTTGTTTTGCAGTGAATGTTCTCGGTCAGTTCTAGGTAGAGCCCAAGCATGATCATTGGATAGCAGGCAAGCATATATTGAGATATATGCAAGGAACAATTCGCTACTACTTGAAGTATGATAAGAGGAATGGTTTCCACTTGATTAGATATACAAATTCTGACGGGGGAGGCAGTGAGATGGATGGGAGAAGCGCTATTGGAGGATGTTTTAGTTTGGGATCCTCCATGATCTCCTGGATGAGTAGAAAGCAAGAATCGGTTGCTTTGAGTAGTGTCGAGGCTGAATATATTGCAGCTTGTGAAGTAAGCAGAGAAGCTGTTTGGTTGAGGAAGTTGCTCTCTGACTTGTTTGAAGGACCGATGGACCCTACGGTGATACATTATGACAACACCAGTGGTATAAGGTTGTCTGAAGACCCAGTGTTTCATGGAAAGACAAAGCACATAAATAACAAGTACCACTACATTCGAAAGTTGGTACAGGATGGAGTGTTGCAACTATGGTATATCTCCACTGATGAACAAGTAGCTGACTTCTTGACAAAATCTCTTCCTAATAAGAAGCTTGTGTATTTAAGAGACACGTGGATTGATTGATATATCCTCCCTGGTTGGGAGGGAGAGATAGACACATCATTCTTGTTTTCACTTCGTGAAGAAAGAATGGAGGATTGGGTAAGCATCTGGCATTCAATACTCTTTGAGGATGAGATAGGGCATCCAAGATAAGAGTAGTTGTAGAGGAAATTCCTTGAGGATGTGGTATTCCAAGATAGGAATTGTCCTGGAAGGACATACCCTATGAACACTCGGGTGGAGTATGTGCCTTGAGAGACGATGATGATGGTGTCTATCAGTCATTGGTCTCTGATCTTGTGGAGAGATAGAGTTGTTAGTCAAGGCTTTGCTATGTGACAATGCTGGTTGGTTTGATGCAAAGAGATGGCTTAACAATCTGACTCTTTTTATGAGATCTCTTTAGTTTGAGAATGTCCATGTACCATTTATGAATACCTCCCTAGTTAAGAGGGAGCATTGAAAAATATGTAACTAGGTTCAGTCTGCATAAATATGAAATGTACTTTTGGTTCTTGTATATTATAAAATGAAAGAAAAATTATTATTGTTATTTTTGTAGCACGGGTTTCATGCTCAAGGTCTTTTATTTTAGAGGTCAAGCACCCATTGAGTGCTTCTAGGGTTTGTCCTAGGGTCAAGAAGTCAAAAGAGTCATTGTCATATGAATAAGACCCCATTGGGCACATTGTAATTGTAAAAAAAATTATTTTTGTATTTAAAAGTGTCAAAATACCCTCCAAGACCAAGTTGGCCTGAATTAGGGCATTTTGTCCACCTTGGAAGCCTATACAGAACTCAACCTCCTATGGACATCATTCATCCTCTCATTATTTAAGCGAAGGAGAAGAAGAAATAAGGCTAGCGAAGAAGGAAGAAGGACGAATACATGTGTTTGGGCTATTCTGTCTCTCTTTTCACACGTGCGAAGGAAAGGAGGCTAGGGTTTTGTTGCTGCAAGATCGAACTTGGAGAAATTGCAGAAAGAGCATCGAAGGAAGGTGCATTAGGTCATCCTCAAGCCCTAGAAGAAGGATAAACTCAAGTGAACGTCAAGGGAAGCCTTGGAAGCCCTAAATTTGCTCACACGTGTGAAGGCAACATCTGTGGCAGGGGACGAAAATTTCAGACTTGCGGTAGAGGCCAAAAGTCTGTAGCTGGGGGTCGAAGTTGTGCTACTGGAAGAGATTTGACTGGGTTTTACTTGGACAAAGGAAGCACATCATCAAGAAGGTCAGACTTGGTCTTGGAAGGGTATTGGTCTTGGTCTAGAGGTCTTGGAATTCGTCAATTGAAGAATCTATAAGAAGAGGAGATTTGTGGGTTTTCCTCTCAAGTGGAGAGGTTTTTGCCCTGACTTGCAGCCTATATCCTGTGTTCCTATGTACTATTGATCTTCTCATTTTGGTAGTTATTTGATGATAAGAATAACATAATAATAAGAGAAGAAGCTAATAAATAAGAAAAAGCAAAAAAACATCACAAACAATTATCAAGTTTAAGAGAAATCATCCTAACTATAGCCCTATAAATTTGTCAACATAGGGGTCCTAGGAGTACCTAAGGGACAACTACTACACCAAATGACAGCAATGGGACAAAGACCCACTATCACCTCAGTTAGTGTCCCTTGCTCTTTACAGACTTTCATCAATGGGAGGAGTCCTGGTATGAAGGAAATCACTAATAATGGTTGGATCAACAACTAGGTATAATGCAATTTCCAAGGCCCATTCAAAGGAGAGGCTCAATATGAGGCCCACTTGCTTAAGTGAAGCTTAATTGCTCCCCAAGAAAGACCTAAGGTGGAAGGATTAGACCTAAGGTTTAGGGATGTTCAACAACAATGAGTATGCCTAAGGTGAAGACACCCAATATGATATAGAACATTTCAAGTGGCTTTGTGAGATAATCATATACCTTCAAGTGGGATTTTGCTATTTGAGAGACCTAGATTGGGTTTGTTATCCACCACCAGTGGGTGACACCCATAGGAGAAATTTCTCTCCTAGATCGTCTTCCGCCGAGAGCCACCAACCCCTTGTAGCCACCATATAGCTCGATTAACCACCGTCTCTGCCACCTGAGCTAGTTGCTATGTGCCCTCGACAATCTGTTATGATCGTATGTTTGAAGATGGGCCTTCCAACCCCAAAGGTATGGATTTCATTATGTAATTGGGTATTTTTGTTTACTTATCATGGACAAATCTGGGCATGGATTAGTTGGGGGATTCTATGGGAAGAATGGGCTTGGTCTGTACGTTTGTCTCCATGTCCAACTTGGTGGTTAGCCTTGTATTCTAGTCCCGTGGGATCTCCTTTATTGGCTACTAGCCTTAGGAGTGGCACTACATGGAAATCTCGATTTTGGTTGCGTGGTCTCGCTTTTCGACATCACATACATCATTCCCCTCTGCTCATTGTAACCCCTTTTCATATATTTCCCCTTCGGGTCCACATTTGTCCACTAGGTCCACAAGGAGTTAACTTCCCCCCTCCTTTTCCACACATCGAGTCGGGCTTGGAACGATGCCCTGAAGTTGATGTAACTAAAAAGAAAATTAAAAGCATAATTGGCCACTCATATTATGAAATTTACCACAAAATGCAAAAGATGGTCGGGACATAAAAATTTAGTACTTGGGAAAAAGCGAAACTTGAGCTCTACCCCTATCATTTTGGCCATCACCTTGGTTCTTAGGGCCCCTTATGTGATCCCCTTGCATCATTAAGGAACTCATGATTGTCCCAACCCCTGGTGGGCGATGAACTGTCCAACCTGAAGGGGATAATCACTGCTATATATTACGCATCATGCTCCCATTCCTTGGAGCCTTGGGCAATTATAAAAAGAAAAATCAATAAAAGGCAAAAGGCATATGAATAAGGGTGGAAAAACAAAGGTCGGGGTAGCTCATGTACCACGATTGCTCCCTCCTTCATCTATACACCCATGTGTGGGCTTCCCTCATCATTGTTACCCTTGTACCATGGCATGTGCCAATGTAGCCCTCTAGAGGGTCAGGACCTCATATAGGGAGACAAAACCCAAGATGAAAACCATTTACAATCTTGCATAAGATCCAATGCGTCCCCTTTCCTTCTAGTATATCAAGTCATTAAAGAAATCAAGTAAAAGAGTTTACAAACCATGGAAAACAGGTGGGCGCTTCATAATGGCATGCCCTTCCATAGTGGGCTTTGGCATGTGCTAATGTCTCCAAGCTCCAAGGGGGGTTAACCAAACACCCTATTAGGTAGTTTCTGCTTTTAGAGGGAGTGGTATGTCCATGGTACATCCTTTAAATGGTGGTGGCATGTGATTACATTATGGAACAAAGTGGGGGAAGAAGGGGAAATCCTGGGTTACATGCCATGGTGCAAGGGTAGCTAACAAAAGGGAAGCCCACACTTGGGTAAATGATGTGTAGGAAGGAGCAATCGTGGTAAATGAGTTACCCCGACCTTGATTTTTCCACACTTCTTCATATGCCTTTTGCTTTTTATGATTTTTTTTTTTGGTTAACTGCTCGGGGCTCAAGGGAATGAGAGTATGATGTGTAAAGTATAACAGTGGATACCCCATTTAAGGTGGGGCAGTTCATTGCCCACCAGGGGTTGGGACAATCATGGGTTCTTGAATGATAAAGGAGGCTCATCTAGGGCCTATAGGAACCGGAGTGTTGGCCATGGAAGGGGGTAAAGCTCATGTATTGGCTTTTGGCTACGTGCTAAATGTGTTTGACGGTTGACCTGACCATCTTTCGCATTTTATGGTACAATTTCCTACTGAATGTGGCCAATTATGCTTTTCATTTTCTTTTTAGTTGCATCAACCTTTGGGCATCGATCTAGGCTCGACGCAAAGTGCGGGCAAAGGGGAAGGGGAGGTTGACCCTTTGTGAACCCAGTGGGGGAATGTGGACCCAGCTGGGAGGAGCGATGAATGGGATTATAATGAGTGGAAGGGGAGTGATATATGTGGATTGGGGAGCAGGATCA
Organism: Pinus taeda; assembly: GCA_000404065.3. Lineage (NCBI taxonomy): Eukaryota > Viridiplantae > Streptophyta > Pinopsida > Pinales > Pinaceae > Pinus > Pinus taeda. The sequence continues at coordinate 222,156 of APFE031113970.1, forward strand.
TGCAACCAAAATAAGGGTTTCTCATGTCTTACAATCCCTAAAGCCCAAAGGTCAGTAAAAGAGATCCCATGAGACTAGGGTCCTAGGTTAACATCCAAAAGAGACCTAGGGGACAAGAGCACAGACCTAGTGCACTCTTTCCGCCGAATCCCCCCACTAATCCATGTCCAAGAGTTTCCATGATACGTAAACTAAAATACTCAATTACCAAATGAAAAGGCATACCTTTAGGTTTTGGAGGCCCACCTTCAAACATACGATCATGACAGATGGGTGAGGGACCATATGGCTAACTTAGTTGGCGGAGAAATGACACAATGAGCTAGTTGGTGGCTACAAGGGGCTGCTAGCTAAGGACCATCATGCATAATTTTTTTCTCCTAGGGATATCACCCACAAAGTGGTGGGTAACATCTGGCTCCAACTGGGACATGATCTCTCATAAAAGTGGGAAAATCTACTCGAACGAGAGGTCATGAGAACACCAACAATCTCCAGCAATTTCTTGGTTACCGTAGACTTGTTACCTGCACATATGAAAGACTAAACGCATGGCGCAACATGTTTCTATGGTGTCTTATGATCACCCATGCTTAGTGTTAGGCCATAAAATCAACAGGAAAATATGCAAATTTAATCTAAAATGCAGCTAATCTACCATGAGAAATATCATATGATGTTAGTTCTAATGCAAAAATAAGCATGCAATGCATCCTACTCTAACATGCATACAATGAAGCTAATATCAAGTGTAATCAGAAATCTAGTGCAACCAACATATCATCAAATCATTATAAATGCCAAAGTGAATGCAAACCCAAACACATGGAGGATGATGCGGGTGGGATATGGGAAAATATAGTTTCCATGTGAGGTAAGAGGAATCCCTAACAGAAGGAACATGAGTCAATTTAGAAATGTGAGACCTCCCCTCTAAGTACACAATAGTGGAATGAATGATTATCCTTGAGAACTTTTTATCATAGTCATTGCACATAATATTGTGCTTTGTAAATGCAACAAGTTTGTGATGAGAGGGGAAAGAAGGGGTGCAACAAATAGGTTGCTCAAGGTGATGGTCACAATGGAGAGGGGATGTTACGGAGTGATCAAAACCTTGAGGTTATGTCCAAGGAGCTAAAGTATAATCAATGAGGGGCTCTTCCTCGACACTACACTCGGAAGGGGGAAGGGCTCACGGTCACTTGAGATCATATGACAATGGGTGAGAGAATTACTTGATAAAGACTCAAGATGTTGAACAATAGGAAAAGACAAAAGGGAGGGTGAAGTATTGCATTCAATGGGTTTCTCTTCCCCAAAATCATAATATAAAGGCTCAAGTGATTTGAATATAGAATCATAAGGAGGATAGGAGGGAGCCTTATCTATTTCCTTACTATCAAAAGGAGAATTGATTACTTCCGACCCCCCCTCTTCATGCAAGGGAAAATAATAATTCTCCTTCCCAAGGTTATCAATGGATATGTCATCATAAATAATGCCCGAGAGAAAGGGAAGACCAATCTCAGCCTCATCCTCCTTGTCAGTGTCGTAAATGGGAGGACAATCAAATTGAGGACCATCAATTTCCCATTTCTCCTTTTCGATTTGGAAGTAATCTCCAATGTCATCTTCCAAAGGGCTAATGGGATCACCTTCCTCAAGGTTCTCAAAAAGAGAGTCATCAAGAGTAAGATCCTTGAGAAAGGTAAGGTTAGTCTCAACTTCACCTTCTATAGACCCATCCTTCCCAACACAATTGTTGTCAAAATCATCCTTTTCGTCACGTGGACCCAAGGAGGACTCATTTTCTTTCTCATTACTTATATTCTCAATGTCTTGTTGATGCTCGATGCTTAATGCAGGGTATACTTGAAAATGTCTAAGAAAGCCATCAACAAACTCTTCAATAGATGAGATGCTCCTAGGTTCGTGATTATGCAACCATGAGTTATAACCATTCAGAGATCCCATGAACAACAACATAAGGACATCTTGGTGAACCACTTTATCTTTTGAGATATGCACATTAAATCTTTCAACATGGTCAATTGCGGAGAGTGGATCACCATCAAACATGGGCACCCCACATACCATCCTTCCTACGGCATGAATAGGGTGCCGAGGGATGTGGTGATCCCCAAAGCAAGAAAATCATCAAAGAAAGACACCTTATTTGAGATATACATGTAAAATATGTAGGAGTCACCAAGGTGAATATAAAGATGCCTAGAAGAATGCTTGCTTCACCCTACAAGCATCGACCTTAAAGTTCAATGAAGAACTAGGGCTTCGTTCTTCGAGTGGAGTCGCCAATAATGATATGTCAATATGTTGTATGGGGAACAAAACACACGTTTTGTGTCCACAACAACGATGCCAAAATGATACCGCTCAAACTAACAAGGGTCCTGTAGGGCAACTACTAGGTCAAGGGGAAAAATGGAGCTATAGCTCACTGTTACCTCAGCTAAGGCTCCTTGCTCTTTACAAAATTTCACCGATGGGAGAGACCTGGTATAATAAGGATCACGGAGATGAATGGATCAATGATAGGGTGAAAGGTGATCCTAGAAGCCTATTCACAAGAGAGGCTCAAATATGTGGCTTCCTTGCTCGGAAAGCAAGATGAAAGGCTCTCTAGGAAGGGCTTAGAAGTATTTCAAGGGCTAGGGTTTGAGAATATGACTTGCAAGGAGATTCCTAGACCTTAGAATCTTTGTGGAAACTTGGAGTCCAATTGGTCTTTATGGAACTATTTTCAAAAGGTTGTGGGACCACACGGGACTAAGTGGACCTAGAATTAGGTCAAAGGGATGGAATTGATCAACCAAGGGTGTGCTTGACCTAATTGAGGGGGAGAAAGGGATTAAAGGAGAAATTTTCTTTGAATTTGATGCAATAATCCCAATGAGGTCACTAGCCAAAGGAAACCTACGGCAAGAAACAATCCTCGAGCTAGGCCTTGCAATATCTCGAGATGCCACCATCAGATTTGCTTCAAATTTAGAGGGCCTCTCGGGAAAACTCCAGTGCAGTTGTGGACCAAAAATCGAATTGTTTGGATGGATAGATTGTGAGATAATTGATTCCCTAGGTGACCTATGTAGGCTAGGCCTAGAAAGAAAGAGAGAAAGTGAGAGAAATATGCTTTAAGGTGATCCCCGATGGAGGACCAAGTGCCTAATCCTTTGGGGAAAATGGAGTTAAGGATATTTCAATGATTGGAATGGATTCATGTAGTCAAGGAGGCCTCTAAAACAATTTCGCATAACAATTAGGGCATGGACAATTGCTTCAAGGTATTCATACTTCGATATGCAATATGTGATGACTTATCGAGATAATATTTCAACAAAATATCTCTAGGAACATTCACTTATTCAAACATGCCCCATGGCATGATGCAACGCTATAAAGAGACAAATTTCCACCATTTCACACAAGAAAAGCAACAAATTTTTGCCTAGTATAGCAAAAATTCCCAACAACATGCATGTGGTGTAAAAATACTGACAAAATAACATGAAAAAGCACTTACATGTGAGATCAAGTATATTCAATCATCATCATATGCCAATATAGAAGTTCCAAGACAAAAATGAAGAGATCCAAACATCAAAATTCATCCATCCATCCAATTTCGTCCTCCAAAAAGAATAGTGAAAATCTCCCAAAAGGTAATGATCCAATCTAAGTGATGATGAGAGAATGAATCAACTCTCATCTATTTATAATTTTATACACCTCCTAATGAATTTGATTTAGCTCATTAGGCCTAATTAAGCCCCTAAAATAAAATAATGTGCATAATAACAATCTTTTGGTGAGAAGCCCACCAAACTAGCTCAATAACAAAGGAGTAAGCCTCTCAAGAGGGTCGAATGATCAATAACGTGTGTCTTTGGGCCTCAAAGGAGGCCTAACGAAGTCCATAGGTGCCATAATGTGAAGTAGGACTCCCAAAAGTAGTGGACAAGGGGTTGGCCCCTTGTTCTTCAAGAAATAAACTTGTGGTGCTCCCAATGGATGTGGGGGCACACAAGTGTACTCATGGGTCCTCAAACCAATCGAAAATACTTGTAGACAATCTGCAAGAGCTAGGATGATGATATAAATGATGTCACATCATTATATGGATCCCGGACCATCTGCCAAGTGTATGGTGTAACTATGGGGCAAGCTAGACATAGTGAACCAGGTGCATCTTCCTTGTCCAATAGGTGAACCACAAGCAATCTATGAATGACTCTGGGGATCCATGGAATGTTGTCTGCTGCTGTGGAGACCCATGGCTCTCTACACATGCCCCACATGTGCCAATGTAGCCCTCTGGGGGGTCAGGACCCCGTATAGGGAGACCAAACCCAAGATGAAAACCATCTTCAATCCTGCATAAGAACCAATGCATCCCCTTTCCTTCTAGTATATTAAGTCATTAAAGAAATCAAGTAAAAGAGTTTACAAACCATGGAAAACAGGTGGGCACTTCATAATGGCATGCCTTTGGATAGTGGGCTTTGGCATGTGCTAATGTCTCCAAGCTCAAAGGGGGGTTAACCAAGTACCCTATTAGGTGGTTTCTACTTCTAGAGGGGGTGGTATGTCCATGGTACATCCTTTAAATGGTGGAGGCATGTGATAAAGTGATGGAACGAATTGGGGGAAGAAGGGGAAATCCTAGGTCACATGCCATGGTACAAGGGCAGCTAATAAAAGGGAAGCTCACTTGGGTAAATGATGTGTAGGAGGGAGAAATCGTGGTACATGAGTTACCCCGACTTTGATTTTTCCACCCTTCGTCGTATGCTTTTTGCCTTTTACGAATTTTTTTAGTTAACTGCTCGGGCTCAAGGGAATGAGAGCATGATGTGTAAACCCCCGACCTTGATTTTTCCACCCTTCTTCATATGCCTTTTGCCTTTTATGAATTTTTTTAGTTAACTGCTCGACCTCAAGGGAATGAGAGCATGATGTGTAAAGTATAGTAGTGGATACCCCTTTTAAGTTGGGGCAGTTCATTTCCTGAATGATAGAGGAGGCTCATCTAGGGTCTATAGAAACTAGGGTGATGGCCATGGAAGTGGGTAGAGCTCATGTATTGGCTTCTGCCCACATGCTAAATGTGTTTGTCCTGGCCATCCTTTGCATTTAATGGTAGAATTCCCTGTTGAATGTGGCCAATTATGCTTTTTCCTTTCTTTTTAGGTGCATCAACCTCCAGGCATTGATCCAGGCTCGACCCAAAGTGAAGGCAAAGGGGAAGGGAGGCTGACCCTTTGTGGACCCAGGTGGGAGGAGCGATGAATGGGATTATAACGAGTGGAAGGGGAGTGATATAGTGTTGATTTGTGGTAGCATCGGATGTGCTCTAGCCACAAAATTTGGTGGAGAGTTTGGGGCACATGAGATCTTCAATACCCAGAAAGGGTTTGGGTAGATTCTAAACAGTTTAGGAGATATTAAAATAATCAATTTTTTTAATGGAGTCCCTAAGTCTAAACTTAGGGAAATTAAAATATTAATGTGGATTAATAGAAAACTGTGTTAGAATGGTCTAAAAGACATGGATCAAGCCAGATCTAATCTTAGTCGTCGATTAGGGACTTAATCTCGGCCGTTGATATGTCAACGAGAAAAGTATAAGAGGAGGTTTGAGGGTCACTTGGAGAGTACACCAGAGTGATCAGTCATTCTATTCCCTAGAGTGGGGTTTGCTAAGAGAGATAGAATCAGTGATCGAAGTTGCAGCTGAGGGGCATTGAGTACAGAGAGATAGAGAGGCAGAGATAGTGCCGGAAGAGCAGCGCAGTAGGCAGAGGGAGTGACGCAGTAGCAGCCAGGGCTCACGCAGGGCCATGTAGAGGCAGCTGGGAGCTGCGTAGAGCTTTAGAGAGGCCAGCGTTGCTCACGTAGAGGGCCAGAAGGCTGACGCATGGCCTCCTAAGGCTGATGCAGACCCATTCAGGGTGACACAGGGCCAGCGCTGGGCAGAGAGGCGCTGATGCAGTCCATAAAGGCAGCCGCTAGGGTTTCTGGGGCAGATTGGAGCTGAGGCGCTGTCGGAAGGTTTATCCGGGGTTTCAGCCAGGACATTTGTCTCAAATTGAGAGGTATTACTGCCAAGAAAATTCTTTGTTGGGTAAGCCGGATTTGGCACCCAGATTGTACTCTGATATTGTTTACTAAGAAAACCCTCAGATAGCTGCATCGGTTTTCCCACATTGGGTTTTTCTGGGGACATTGGTACAAAAATAACGTGTCATTTGGTGTGAGTGTTTTTGTTTCCTTCAGTTGTTGATCTGTAATATGTTCAGCATGCACTAGTGTTTATTTTTAGTATTTACATTGTAAATAACTTGTTAAGTAACATAACAAGTAGGTAGGAATAAATCAGATAAAGTGCATGGAGGGTTTCTAACCGGTAGACTTAAAAACTAAAAAAATATGAGGATCGGGGAGTGGGACCATGCAACCAAAATTAGGGTTTCCCATGTAGTACCATCCCTAAAGCCCAAACTTTAGTGGAAAAGATCCCACGGGACTAGGGTCCAAGGTTAGCATCCAAAAGAGACCTAGGGAACAAGGGCATAGACCTAGTCCACTCTTTCCGCCGGATCCCCCCACTAATCCATACCCAAGAGTTTCCATGATAAGTAAACTAAAGTACTTAATTACCAAATGACAAGGCATACCTTTAGGTTTGGGAGGCCCACCTTGAAACACTTGTAATCTTGGCTTGTTGCATATGTTATTCGTGTTGGCAAGAAGAACAAATTTTCCTACGGGTAGGATGTGCACCTTTCACCTTGAAACTCCATCAAATATTGCATATCGAAGTATAAAAGTCTAAAGTAGCTATGAAGCTGCATCGACAGAGAGCGTAGCTACTTCTTTAGGCCTCCTTGAAAAGTGAAGTTCCTAAACTTTGATTATTTTGAGTCCAATCTTTCCAATAGCTAGACACTGGTCCTAGATCCTTGGTGATCACATCAACTTAACAAAATATCATTATTTCACGTATTTTCTTCCTCTTTTCTTTGTCTCCTAAGGATAAGGAGATTTAATAGGGCTTGGTGCGAAATTTTAGGGAGGAGGAATTTCTAGATTCTGTAACAAGTTTCTTCGTTTATGTCTCCTCTAGGCATCCTCCAGTTTTGCACGAATTACGATGGTGGAATTTCGAATAAATTGATGCCCTACCTATCACACCAAGAGGGAACCCTTGAAGCTTCCTTTTCTCTTAACTATAGATGATCATTGGATGAGCCTTTACCACAATATATATTTGAACCCTTGGTCTCTTATAATATTTCTCTCAAGGGGTTTTTCGTGGAAAGTCACCCTAGCTTCCCCAGGGCTCACACTTTAATTGATCTTTCCATTGAATGAGCCATCCTTGCCTCACTTTGAACCCTAGTATAAACACATCAATCACAAGTGAGGGATTTTGGAAGTTTTTATCTTAGGCATTCATCATTTTGGAATATTCCTAAGCCCGAGGTCATCCTTCATAGGTCTTTCTTAGGGAGCCTTTCAACTTTTCTCTAAGTATTTGAACTATTAGTTGAGCCCCTCCTTTGAATGGGCCTAGGAAATCACGTTATACCTTGCCATTGATCCTATCATTCAAGTGATTTCTTCCATACCGGGACTCCTCCCATCGGTGAAAGTCTGTAAAGAGCAAGGGACATCGACTGAGGTGACAGTGGGTCCTTGTCCCATTGTTGTCACTTGGTTTAGTAGTAGTCCCTTTGGAACACCTCGTAGGACCACTTCTAGATTGAGCGGTAACAGGGCCCACACAAGATCTATGGTTTATGGCTTTATCATGGGAGGAAAAGCTCCTAGGACAATGAAAAGGGTCAAAATGATTAACTTCCTTTGATTTTTTGTGTGCGAAGACGGAAGACCCTCAAGAAGACCCTTAACACTTTGCCCCACATTGTTGACTTTTATTGGATGATGCACCTGGACCTTCATGCCCCCAACTGACTTAACATTGATTAGATGGAATTTTGGTAGGGCATCAAAATTTTGTCCTCTTTAGAAACTATTTGGCTAATTTGAAACATCATTGACTCCATACTCCCAAGGGATAAGGGACTAGCCTAATTGGTTGGTGATCATTTACCTTTGTTATCCATTTTCTCTCTCTTTGGAATTTCGGCCACTTTAAGGCTATGGTGGTAAACTAGGGTTTGGTGTGAATCCCTAGGCAAGGTGATATTAAGGGATTGGAGAGCCTAAACATTAAGAGGGTAGTATTTACCACCAAATCTATCATTTTGGTGGGCATCCACTTCAGTTTCATCCTCAAATTCTCTTGCCGTAATTGTTTTCCCTAAGAGGGAAATCCTAGTTTTATCTTCCTTCAACTTGGGGGCTTCTTGAAGGTTTCGTAAGCCTTGATCTTGCTAGTTTACATTGTTGGAAACCTTTTCTCTTAGCCTTGACCTTTGGATGCTCCAACACTGAACAAATTACTCAAACACTAGGTCTTGTGCTTGTAGCACTAGGTCTCTACATAAAAAGCGAATTCCCTCCCATGAGAGCTTTGAACCTTTGTTTTGTCTTTCTTATAAAAGGTTTGGTCAAGTCACCTAAGATCTTCTACCTAGAATATCATACATAGGTGATCTTTATCACATTCTGGGACTGCTACTGGTGAAAATCCATAAAAAGCAGGGGGGTTTGGCTGTGGTGATAGTGGGCCACTACCCCATTTGTTGTCTCTTGGTCTAGTTTATGTCTTGTAGGGTTTCCCTCGGAAAAGCCTGCAAGATTTTGTGGCAATAGGGGTTACCCATTTTGGTAGGTGCAGGGCTTGTGAGGTGACTTTGGCAATTTCTCTTAGTTCCAGTAGGGTCTCATTTGAGCTTTAGATCTCCATCTCCAAAACCGAGAGTTTGAGAGGTAATATTACTAACAAGAAATCCCATTTGCAGCATAGTTTAATTGATTTCCTTGGTAACAAGATTTTGGATTAAAAGCTTTTATATTGTGGATATGGACTGTTCTGCTGCATCATGAATTATTTGATTGAGATTTTTCTAAATTTTATTGTCTGTCAATCTCTGTTATTAATTCTCACCTTAAATTCAGAATCAGGAGAGACAATTCATGTTTAAGAGCTGATTTTGAAATTTTTGACAGGTTCAGGGCACATTTTTTGGAGATGTAAATCAGTCAATTAAAAATTTACTGTCTCAACTATGGGCATATGTTCCTGGAATTATGAGTCCTCATGCAAAGATTGTTCAACAATGGAACAAATTTTTTGTCATATCGTGCTTGGTCGCCATTTTTGTAGATCCATTATTTTTTTTCTTGTTGTCTGTGAAACAGGTACTTATATCTCTACATACTACTGAATGTATCTATTTTATTTCCCCTACCTTGAAAGGGGGGTTCATTTCATTAGTTCCATGACTATATTTGTTGTTATTGTGTATGGTCAAAAAGATGTCACTGGCAATTGATTTTCTTAAAAATCAGTCACCATTTTAATCAATTTTCTTTCTTTCTATGACAAAAGCATAAATATTATTCACTATGACTCAAGAAATGGCATATATTCATTTATCTAGACCAATCCTCATAGCCTCCAGCGTAATGAAATCCTTGAACAATCATCTTATATGAATAAAGCAATATTTATATCTCTGTATATAGCTAGCTCATTACAGAACTTAGATTCACTTATTTCTCAATATATTGATTATATTTGTAGGGGCATGCTATGTCATGATATGATAACGGATCATCGTTTCTATCTTTTCTTATATCTGAATAACCAGCTTCATATCAGTTAGTATATTAGTGTTTGGCGTCATGGTTATATTATTGATGTACTACATGAAATGAGGGAAATAGTGACTTGAGATTGTTACCATGGTGGGTGTCAAATTCAAATAGACTAATGATTTGTATTATTGGTAATTGGGGTAAATTAGATCCATGGTGCTGTGTCACACTTCAATAGCTTGAAATAAACATTGAATAATGGGTTCTGAAGTACAAAAGGATTTGACATTTGGCCTTGTGATCTCCGTAATTTTTTATTTTTTATTTTTTATCTACCCCCAAGGCAAAAAGTTTATACTTGATATTTCTTGTAATAAATCAAAGTATACATTCATTAAGCATCCAGGCTTTCAGTGTTCAAGGGTTAAACAGTCACCGCCCTATCAAAAAGCTACTAATTATAGACTTCCAAAATCAGACTTTGATCGTTCATATAAATTCCCCACAGTATCAAACAGAGTAGATAATCGAGATATTACAGTCTTCTAGTGTTTGCAGATTAAACAGCAAAAGACAAAGTCATAGAGATCAAACAGAAACTGCCAGCAAACTCAGAACACCATGGAAAAATTACAGATATTCCGTGGAGATTCAATTCTTATCAAGGGAAATAAGAGGAAGGATATGATTTGTATCGCTCTCGCTGATGAGACGTGTGAAGAACCCAGGATTAGAGTGAACACGATCATGCGTTCGAATCTGAGGGTTCGGCTTGATGATGTTGTTTCGGTTAATCAGTGCCCCGATGTAAAGTACGGCAAGTGTGTGCATATCCTGCCTATTGATTATCCCATCGAGGGCATTACTGGGAATCTGTTCAGTGCTTATTTAAAGCTCTATTTCATGGAGGCTTATATTATCATTTACCAGTAGCACGAACAAAAAATGTAAGGACACGAATGTATGACTCACTTCTCAAAAATAATTTAATTATATGAAGTGAAAAATAATTATATAAAAAATTAAAGAAGGCAATAAGATTCATAAAATTTCAGTAGTTATCATAAAATTTCTTTATTAGTTAATTTTATAAAGTTATTTTATTAATATATAATTAAAATAATACTAAATAATAATAAAAATATATAAATAAGTAAAAAATAAGAGTAGTTGGGTCCGCAAGGAAGAAGACTAACTCTGACATGCCAATGTTAACCCATAAAAATAGATAAGCGATCTGTGCAACTAGAGAAAATTTGTTCATTATGCTTTGAGGACTAAGCATTCCTTAGGAGGGCGACAATGTAACATGTAAAGACCAAACACAATTTAAACCACTAATTTCTATAGGATTTACCAATTATAATGTAGGCATAAATTAACAATTTAATTCACATATACATACCTGGTTTCCGAGTTTGACGTCGATTATGTGCTGTTGTAGCCCCAATTTCTCCCGATATCAAATGACCAAATCCTCCCAGCCAAGCTGGGCACAACCTTGGTACCCAACTCCAAAATACATCCCAATTGGAGTATTCTAGCCCCCGTGCCCAAAAACTTCAAGAATAATTGCTCAAATCTCAAGTTTTGATTCGAATATCCAGCTCTGAATCGAATCTCTAGTTTTGATTCAAATCTTGTTAATTTTAGGTATGTTCTACGCTACTTCAATTTTTCATATTAGCCCAATGACAATATTCAGATTAGCAATCACATCAACATGATAGTAAATTGCAGATAGAACATAAGCATAAACAGTAGAAGACAAGCAAGGCAAGAGGACACAAGATGTGGCACCAGCCAGGACAAACCCCAATGTGGGGAAACCCTTGTTCAAATCTTGTTAATTTTAGGTATGTTCTACGCTAAGAGCAATTTACTTCAATTTTTCATATTAGCCCAATGACAATATTCAGATTAGCAATCACATCAACATGATAGTAAATTGCAGATAGAACAGAAACATAAACAATAGAAGACAAGCCAAGACAAGAGGACACAAGATGTGGCACCAGCCAGGGACAAACCCCAATGTGGGGAAACCCTTGATCAATTCTTGTTAAAATTGGAAACTAGGGCCAAACTCCATGTAGGTCATCTTATTTATGGCAGTTGATATTTTTCTTGGATTCCTTTCGTCGAGAGGTGTAGGATTGATCTAATGATCATTCGATTCCGACAAGTATCTATGGAGATATGAATTTATTTGTATTTACTTGACAAATTGTCAAGGTCGGCCAACAGCTAAATGTGTGGCACACATGCTCAGTGTTTCATATAAATACAAGTGAGGTTGAGGCATTATTCACTCATCTCATCTCTCACATTCTTCTCTTCTTTGTTGATTGGGTTTACACAAAAGGAGAAGGCACACACGTGGGAAGAAGGAAGGACAAAGTTGGAGGATGCAGAGGGACGCAAGAAAGAAGGACATAGATCTGTTTGACTGTGTTGACTTTGACCAGGGTTGCAACAAGATGTTTTGACCAGCGTTGACCTTTCTTGAGTGCGGTTTTGGTGTGGCTATCTCTCCTAGGCAGGCCGCAGATTTTGGCACACAAACCAAGGCATTTTGACCTTTGGTTTGACCAACGTTGACTGCCCTAGTTTGTAGCAGCAAGTTGACTTCAATTGACTGTGTTTGACTGGGTTTTTCGGACTATTTATGGGCTGCCTCTTCTTGCTGTTGGAGGCCTAGCCGACTGGGATATTGACCAAGTATATTGGAGGTCATTTCTATTTTTTTTGACCAGCCTTGACTTTTCTGGTTAGGGTTTGCTGCTGCTGTCCTAAAATTATAGATTTATGTATTTGTACTATTTCTCTCTTTGTTGAACTATTGAAGATTATAGAAGAATTGATCAAAGGGTTTTCCCACATTGGGGTTTGTCCCTGGCTAGCCACCACATCTGGTGGCTCTTGTCTTGGCTTGTTTTCTGTCGATCTATTAATGTTCTATCAACACTTTTCTTTATGTTAATGTGATTGCTTAACAGTGGCTAATAAGAAGAAATTGAAGTAAATTGCACTAAGTATAGAGGAAGTCTGGCTATCACGGATGGAAGATGTCTCTCAATCTGACATTGGAAGAGTAGGATACTAGGAAGTGTTGGACCATGTGAGAGGCAGAATCATTGAGCCTCCATCAAATGCATCTGTTGCTGCAAGGAACAAGTGGACCAGGGGTGAAGTCAAAGCAAAGAAGATCATCCGGGACTCTATAGACAAGCATCTGGTGGCCTACGTTTCCGAGCTGACCACCTCCAAGGAAATCTACAAAACACTGGTAAGCTTATTTAAAGTTAGTGATGCAAATCAAGTTTTGTTCCTTAAGAATAAGCTGAAGGAAATTAAGAAGGGAAAATATGAGAGTATGCAAGCTTACTTCTTAAGGATCACTGAGATCAAGAATGATCTCCTATCAATTGGGGAAGTCATTCCTGACAGGGAATTGACCATCACAACTCTTGGAGGGCTCCCATCCGAATGGTATGTATTCAGAACCACTCTTCTCAACAATAATGTAATTCTAGGATTTGAGGAATTGATGGCAAGATGCATTCAAGAAGAGACAAGGATGGAAGAGCAGGAAATGCCTGCATTTAGAGGCAATCCCGTTGCTTTCTCCTCCTATGCTAAAAGGAGAAATAATTCCAGGGCATTCTTGGAGACAACTCCAAATATCCTGTGAAAGGCGTAGGGAATGTTTCTCTTCAATTGAATCAGGGTAACACAATTCACTTGCAAGAAGTCCTATATGTACCTAATCTCAAGAAGAACCTGGTGTCCATTTCGGCAATGGAAGACGAAGGCTACAAGGTGGCCTTCATCGATGGCAAGGTGCGTGTATGGAAAAAGAATTTTAAAGATGCTTTCACTCTTGGGTTTTGAGTTGACTCTTTATATCAAGTCAGAGGAAGTCCGCTGGGTGTCATGTCTTGTGACACATCTCTTTAGTCCGAACTATGGCACCAGAGGTTTACTCACCTTCATTATAAAGCTGTACCCGATGTGAGACAAATGGTGACTGGGATGCCCGAGTTCAAAGTAGAGCAAGAAGGTGTACGTCTTGGGTGTGCTGAAGGAAAATTCAAAAAGGGACCATTCCCCTCAAGCCATAGCAAGACCTCCGATGATTATTCTCGCAAGACTTGGATATACTTCTTGAAAAATAAGGATGAAGTGTTCTCCTAGTTCCATCACTTCAAAGCCATGATCGAGAATCAAATAGAGAAGAAGATCAAGATCTTAAGGACTGATAATGGGATTGAGTATGAATCCAATGAGTTCCATGACTTTTGTAAGGACGCTGGCATTAAGAGGGAGACCACAACACCATACACTCCTGAGCAAAATGGTGCGGCGCAAAGGAAGAATTGTACGATTATGGAAGCTGTTCGTTCCATGCTCCATGATCAAATGCTTCTGAAGTTTCTATGGGCTGAAGTTGCAAATACCGCCGTATATGTTCAAAACTGATGCCCTCATGAAGCATTAGATTCCAAGACTCCCGAAGAGATGTTCACTGGTAAGAAACCTGATGTATTTCATCTTAGAATTTTTGGAAGTCCTGTTTATTTTCATGTGCCGAAAGAGAAAAGGAATAAATTGGGTGCATCTGGAAAGAAGGGAATCTTCGTGGGTTATAGCAAAACTACTAAGGGCTATAGAATCTATGTGGCTAGTCAAAGGGAAGTTGAGATTAGCCACGATGTCACCTTTGACGAAGATATGGCTCGTAGCAAAGTTGACAATATTCCTATACTAAGGAAATTTGGAGAAGCTGACACAAGCAAACCAGAGGAAAAACAAGATTGAACAATGCCTAAAGTGGAAGAACCCATGGACCCTATTGATCCCCCTCCGCAAGAGCCTTCCTCTTCTACGAAGAGGCCCTCATGGCTTAGGGGGACACTTGATGACGCTGAAGGACACATTGCACCCAGAGGGACTTTCCGGGAAAGCAAGAAGCCGAGTAGGTATCTTGGATACTTGACCATTATGAGCACGATCATTCAAAATAAGCCCTCATCATTCGCCGAAGTTATAAAGAATCAAGTATGGAAGGATGCTATGACTGAGGAATACGAGTCCATCATGAAGAACGATATCTAGTATGTCGTTCCCAGACCCTAGGACAAAACTGTTGTCACTTCGAAATGGCTTTACAAGATAAAGCATGGAGTTGATGGAAGTGCTGAAAAGTATAAGGCTCGTTTTGTCACTCGTGGCTTCTCTCACAAGGAAGGTATAGACTATGATGAGATATTTGCATTTGTTGCCCGATATACCACCATCCACTTGATCATAGCCCTTGCTGCTTCGCAAGGATGGAACCTACATCAGATGGATGTCAAGACTGCTTTCTTGCATGGTTTGATCAAAGAGGAAGTCTGTGTGGAACAACTCGAAGGATTTGAGATTCATGATCGAGAATCTCACGTATGCAGGTTGAAGAAAGCCCTCTATGGGCTGAAGTAAGCACCTCGAGCTTGGTATGAGAGAATCGATAGCTACTTGATGAAGCTGGGATTCACTAGGAGTGAAGCCGACCATAACCTTTACTTTAAGGTTGAAGATGATAAACCTCTCATATTGGTGTTGTACGTTGACGACCTCTTTCTGACATGTGCAAACCCTCTTATTCACAAATGTAAGAGGGAGTTGGATTCCGAGTTTGAGATGAAGGACCTAGGACTGATGCACTATTTCCTAGGACTGAAAGTCTGGCAGAAGCCAGGGGAGATTTTCCTATCTCAAGGAAAATATGTGGTGAAGATATTGGAGAGATTCGGTATAGTGGACTGCAAACCCGTGACTACCCCGATGGAGCTTGACTTCAAGAAGTTAAGCGGTAGTGCTGCCGGACCTGTTTTGCGAAATGCTACCGAGTATTGTCAACTCATCGGAGAATTGATGTTTTTGGTGAACTCCCGTCCGGATATATGTTTTGTAGTCAACACGTTGAGTCAACATATGGTTGAGCCTCACCACTCACATTGGATTGGTGCCAAGAATCTGTTGAGATACCTTGGTGGCACAATCACTCATGGGTTGAGATACATTGCCGGAGAGCTGAGACTACATAGATATACCGATGTTGATTAGGCAGGTAGTGTGGTGGACTGAAAGAGCACTTTTGGGTGCTGTTTCTCTTTGGGATCTGCCTCTATATCCTGGATGAGCAGGAAGCAGAAATCGGCGGCTTTGAACATCGTTGAGGCAGAGTACATTGTTGCGAGTATGGCCTCTTGTGAGGCTGTCTGGTTGCGGAAGCTCTTCAGTGAGCTATTTGGATTTACATTGGATACTACCGTGATCCTGTGTGACAACTAGAGCGAGATTCGTTTATCAGAGAATCCCGTATTTCATGATCGATCCAAGCATATCGATATCAGGTACCACTGTATCCGGGATATGGTACAACAAGGAGCAATAAGGCTCCAACATATAGGTACAGATGAGCAGGTCGCCGACATTCTGACGAAGCCCCTGGGAAAGGTCAAATTCTTGACTTTTCGAGAACAACTTGGAGTCGTTGAGAGACCCTCTTATGAGGGTCCTGCATGATGGATGCACTGAGCTTTGGGAGCTCTAGGGGGAGTGGGGTACTTCCTGGAGCGACATGTGACCACAGGGCAACTCACGCTCTAGTGGTGTGCTATGTACAGGGTGAAAGGTTCAGCCTTCCCCTGTGATACCCCATGGTGACTTAGGGACAAGATGAATAGTTCTCCTGTCGAGGCATCCTATCCATGTAGTTTGGGACTCATGGGAAGTACCTCTCATCTGATCAATGAATAGGGAAATGGGGTTAGGGACCATAGTAGTACTATCGATGGACGCATCATTGTATCTACTGTACTCCCTATGTACTCCCGTCGGCTCTGCTCTCCCCGTCTGCTCCCCGTCTCGTCTGCTCCCCGTCCGCTCCCCGTCGGCTCCCAGTCTGCTCCCCGTCTGCCCTCCTCCCGTTGACTCTCCCTCCGTCCCGCTCTGTTCTGCGCGGCGGCGTCCGAGACACAACGCGGTGGTCCCGACGACGGCGGCCCGATCCTGGGCGGCGACGTCCGATCTCCTACTCGCGATGTCTTTCTTTCGGCGGCAGCTTTCCAGTGGCGGTTCCCGACTCCTCTGCGTGACGTCCCGTTCCTCTACGGCGACGTCCAGATCCCCTGCGCGGTGACACCTGTTCGCGGCTTTCCGGCCGCTCTTTTCGGCGGCGGCTGCATTTCGTGCTGTGTTTCTGCTTGTGGCTCGTAGCAGACACGTTTGCGGCCACTCTTCCACGACCCTTTTCAGATCTGCCCCACGTCCATCCTCTGTTCCGTGGCCCGCCGTTGCTCCGTCAACCCATCCCGTTAAACCTTGGCCTGTGCCCCCCTTGCGCCCAACAGTGGTAAAATGATCAGGTAACTATGGGTTCCCCGCCCACGGAATCTGAACACGAAACCCTCAGTTTCAATAACAGAGAACCTTCCCGTTACCTCCACCAGTGCCTCAGTCAGCCGGAAGAGACTTATAGCCCCAGAGACATTGCCATGGAGTCAGACTTCGCCTTCTGGACATCTCAAATCAAACAATTATTGCGTCGGGTAGATTCCCTTGAAACCGAGAACGACAAGCTCCGGGCCGAGGTAAACATCCTAAATGACAGAATTTCCTTCGTGGAAGGGGAAAGCTTGTCCCTTCGAAAATCAGTGCAAGAAGACCCCACAGAGACAATTTTGCATGCAGAAATCCAGGAGATCAGGAACAAGCAGGAGGAGATTATATCCCAACATGCATCCCTCAGACAGGAGACAGAAACACACATCAGCACATGGGCACAGGTGGTCCGGGGGAAAGACAAACCCTCTCCTATCACGGCAGTAGAGGAAGTTGTACAGGCCAAACTTGTGGAAGAACGATCCCGTAGAGCGAGAGAGCTAAACCTCAAAGTGAGAGGTCTCCCTCTCCCTCTATCTTCAGCAGATCCGATGGAGGTGGCCACAGGTTTCTTGAGAGACACCCTCGACATATCTGGTATCAGTTTAGACAGAGCTTGGCTAGGACAGGACTCCACCTTATTTATCCGTTTCCATAATACCACAGATCGTCTACATGCTCTTCGAGCTAAACGGAAGCTTTTTAATCTTCCACACAAGATATTCCTAGATGAGGATCTCACTCGGGCACACGTGGCTGAACTTAAACAGGCTAGGGAACAAGTGACGACAGCAAGACAAGCAGGCAAATGGGCAGTCATAAGGAACCTTCGCGCAATCATTCGAGACTCCTTCCCCCCAGGATGGACACCTCGAGCAGGCAGTTCCAAATGACGGGCCCGCCTGGGGGGAGTCGAACAACAGGGATTTCAATTCACTGCTGGAACGGAAATGGGTCTTTTTGGTCTTCACCTGGGCTACTTTACGACGCCCTTGAGTCAGCAGATATCCTCCTAGTAACAGAGACCCATGAGAGCCCAGTTCGACCCCTCCCAGATGTAACGGGGTACCAATGGCATTCAGTCTGTAGACAGGAAACAAGGAGCTCAGGGGGGGTCAGAGGGTCAGGGGGAGTAGCGTGCCTAGTCAAAAACGAGCTCAGAGATAGAGTCACAGTGGTAAATACAGATGAGTACGCCAGGTACATGTGGATCCGAATTAGAACTGGATCCCCACCCCTGAGGGATATATTTATTGCAGTTTGTTACTTCCCCCCCACCACATCTTCGTTTGCCATCCGCGACGATGTAGAAAGGGACCCCTTCACCAGCATATACCCAGACATCACTAAATTCTCAACTGATGGAGAAATCATCATCATGGGGGACTTCAATGCCCGTACCAAGGAACATCAGGTCCCACTCCATGACCGTTCCGAAGATGTGTTCTGCACTAGGGGTGTGGACCTGGTTTCAGCAGGCTTGCAGAGAATCTCAGAGGACGCCCTGGGCCCCATCACAGCCTACGGTAGACATCTTTTGCAGTTGGGCGAATCACATGAGCTGATAATCTTGATCGCCCTCTCGCGCTTCCCGGAATCCCGCTTCTTCACGTGTAGGCCTCATGTCGGTGGGGCTAGTGTGGTGGATTACGCCTTAACCGGCCGAGCACTGCTCCCTTTTATCCGGAATCTCTCTGTATCTCCCATCCCCCTAGCCGACCACGCACTGCTTTCACTTTCCCTTCAGTCTGATCCCCCCCGACCAACACCCCCCACCTCGATCCCCCGGTAGAACCATCTTCTGTTTTGAGAAGGGTGACCCCGACATTTTCTCCTCCTCACTCCGACAAATCCTCCCCAACCCAAACGACTTCTCCCGTCTCGAGACTGTTTCGGATAAATACCACTGTCTCTCCTCGGCAATATGGGAGTCGGCGCTTCAATCCTTTCCCCACTCCTTTCGGACCACCTCGACCTCCTGCAAGATAGGAACTTCCCCTATGAACAAATGGTACGATACAGAGTGTAAACTCCTCCACCAGGATCTCCGCCATGCCTTCCATCAGTCCCTCCCCTCATATTCTGCCATCCAAAAGAACTACCGTCGCCTTCTCCGCCACAAAAAACGACAGTTCATCTCCCAACAAAGAAGGGAGCTTTCCGCCCTCCTTACCCATTCCCCTAAGCAATTCTGGGGCAAGATCCTCCCCCGGCGTTCTCCTCCTCCCGCTGGTCTCGACCCTGTCTCCATGTTCTCTCACACCTCTCACCTTTATGACATTCCCGGACAGTCCCAGATATAGGTCACATCTCCTCCCCTCTCCTGCCACCTATTCACCGATAAAGATGTCAGAGAAGCCATCTGGGCGATGAATAGCAGCAAAGCAGCGGATGAAGAAGGATTCCAAGCCGAATTCTTCAAACATGGCCTACGACCCTTAGTTGGATACCTGGCAGATCTCTTCAAC
>APFE031113970.1:243439-269602 GCA_000404065.3 Pinus taeda
AGACACTTTGAAAGGGTGTGACAGGTACCCTTATCTAGCCTACTGCTCTTCTGAGGACATCGACCGCACACAACCAGGAAAAACCAAATGTTGGTATACAGGGGTCTCAAAGTTCCTCAAGGCAGTGGGACTCCATATAGATCACCTCCCCCCCTTTCGGTACTTGAACGCCCCCAGAGGACTCCCCCCCAGGCAGGAACTAAATAATATCATCAAGGAAGACATCTACAGACAGTTTATCCAGGTCACATGGATTGACTCCCCGGGGGGCTTGCGTCCAAAGATGGCTTTCTATGCAGAGCACTTCTTGAGTATCAGAAACGGGCTTATAGTTCGCCCCCAGTACACGCTTCGGCATTGGATGCATGCTCTCCGGATCCCCCTCGGGTAGTTCAGAGTTGGATCACACAGGCTTCGGGTAGAGACAGACCACCAGATAGAGAGAGCTGACAGGATTTGCCGGATATGCCATACACAGGAGGTGGAAAACGAATGGCACTTCATCTTCGAGTGTCCGATATATTATGAGATCAGGGGTCGCTTTCATTGTCTATTCATAGGACCGAATACCCTTTCCAACTTCTTCAACTACACGGACCAGAGATGCGTCGCACTTTATATCCAGGAGACTCTTAAGCATCGGGAGCATATCCTCCAGCCTCTCGTCCGACCCAACACTACTCGTCAGATCACCTCTTTCTTCAGTATACTTCCCTCAGCCCGAGGATTTAAGAGATCAACCAATGAGAATACCGATCAAGCTGGCTCGCACATATTGACAAACCCTCGTTCAGTTAAGAGGAGAAGCCCCTTGCCTACGAGGACCCAGCAGCAGAACCGTGCCAGGCATCTCCCCGAGAGGCGGTCCAGGATCATTAGATCACAGAGACAACACAATGGGAGGCAACCAGTGCCCACCGTTTCAAGCCAGCAAACCTTACTGAACTACCCACAGTTCTCCTCTCTCGACCTCGGATGTTAGGAGAATCGGACTCCCACATTCGCGTCCCCAGGGTCTTCTTCACCAGTGATCCTGCGAAGCAGTCTAGAGATCAGTGGGCGAGACCGGGATCGGAGCTCCATACGCTCTCCCCGACCCGCCTCGTTTTTATTTCCTATCTTTCTTTCAGTATTTGTCTTTCTGAGGAGACCATTTGGTTTTCCTACTGGGCACGACCCCTTTTGTAACCGACAGTCCCTTTGACCTACTTTGTGGTCATTCGTTGGACATTAATAAAATTATCTTATCTTATCTTATCTTATCTTCACAGTGCAGCACAGCAGAGCAGAGCTGAGCAGTGCATTTGATGGCAGAGATAGTACCGACGGTCAGATGGATTAGCAGATAGAGTTCTCCCTAGTTGAGAGGGAGTGTTAAAATTGGCAACTAGGGCCAAACTCCATGTGGGTAATCTTATTTATGGTAGCTGATGTTTTTGTTAGATTCCTCTCGTTGAGAGGTGTAGGATTGATCTAACAATCATTCGATTCCGACAAGTATTTATGGAGATATGAATTTATTTGTATTTACTTGACAAATTGTCAAGGTCGGCCAGCAACTAAATGTGTGGCACACATGCTCAGCGTTTCATATAAATACAAGTGAGGTTGAGGCATTATTCACTCATCTCATCTCTCACATTCTTCTCCTCTTTGTTGATTGGGTTTACACACAAGGAGAAGGCACACATGTGGGAAGAAGGAAGGATGGAGTTGGAGGATGCAAAAGGACGTAGGAAAAGACGTAGATCTGTTTGACTGTTGACTTTGACCAGGGCTGCAGCAAGACGTTTTGACCAACGTTGACCTTTCTTGAGTGTAGTTTTGGTGTGGCTGTCTCTCCTAGCAGGTCACAGATTTTGGCATACAAACCAAGGCATTTTGACCTCTGGTTTGACCAACGTTGACTACCTTAGTTTGTGGCAGTAGGTTGACTTCAGATTGACTGTGTTTGACTGGGTTTTCCGGACTGCCTCTTCTTGCTATTGGAGGCCTAGTTGACTGGGATATTGACCAAGTATATTGGAGGTTATTTCTATCTTGTTTGACCATCTTTGACTCTGCTGGTTAGGGTTTGCTGCTGCTGTTCTAAAATTACAGATTTATGTATCTGTACTATTTCTCTCTCTGCTGAACTATTGAAGATTATAGAAGAATTTATCAAAGGGTTTCCCCACATTGGGGTTTGTTCCTGGCTAGCCGCCACATCTGGTGTCTCTTGTCTTGGCTTGTTTTCTGTTGATCTATTAATGTTCTATCAACACTTTACTTTATGTTAATGTGATTGCTTAACAGTGGCTAATAAGAAGAAATTGAAGTAAACTGCACTAAGTATAGAACATACCATAAATTAACAATTCTTCTTATATTCTTCAATAGTTCATCAAAGAGAGAGATAGAGAGTACAATGATTTGAAGTCAATACTTGACTTGCCAAATAGGAGATCAGACATCAGTGATCTTCACCATGAAGATGACACAATGAGGATGGAATTCTAGTACCAAGGACTGAAGATATGCAACAGATGGTAAGCATAGAACAGCGCAACCAATTACCCAAAATACTGAAGCTTTCCTGCCATAAAACTCTTCCTACTTTGTTGCTTCACTGATCATGTCAAGGCTGCGCCTTTGGCATCTTATATATGCTATAAGGACTGAAGCATATCTTGGCAAACCTGATCACTGGCTAGGGCACAAGCTCTGAGTGCCACAACACCCTAAACATATCCAACAATCCACCTATTGACTGCGGTTAGCCTTCATACAGTTCCTCCTTTTGTACGTTGACTTGAGGGGCTGTTATACTTCTGAACGCAACACTAAAATGCCTCCAATCGCTGGCTATGGCATGTGGCCTAGCCCAGCAGTGGACTGAGACTTAGGTCTCCTCAATCAGCCCTTAAGCAACCAGATTTAGGCTCCTCTTTACAGCGGATACTTCTGTCCAACAAACTGAGATCAAGAACAACTTGAACATGCCCAACACAGTCCACGCTGTCACCTACAACAATATGGATTTATCATTCATGATGACAGCGACTAGGTGACTGTAGTTAGGTTGCTTATTAGGCCTCCCTCAGCACTGCAACTAAGCCTTCTTATGACTGTTTTTAGGACTGCCTTTAGGGCACCTTAGTACATCGTATAAGGGCCTCTTTGAACAACAAATAAGGGCTCTTTAGAATTGTGGATTTAGGCCTTCACATGCTGTTGGTTAAGGCCTTTCCAACTGCGGCTTAGATCACCCTTTATGACTGTGGCTAGGGCAACAATAGTCCTACTTAGACAGCGGATTAGGGCATGGCTTGACCCCCCTTTCTCTGCGGCTAGATTATTCCTTTCTCTGCATCTAGATGTCTCCTCCTAGGACTGCGGCTAGGTCTTTTTTAGGGCTTCCTGAAACAGTGGATTAAGGTCTCTTCTAGACCTGC
Organism: Pinus taeda; assembly: GCA_000404065.3. NCBI lineage: Eukaryota > Viridiplantae > Streptophyta > Pinopsida > Pinales > Pinaceae > Pinus > Pinus taeda. The sequence goes on from APFE031113970.1 coordinate 246,874, forward strand.
GGTTAGGGCTCTTTTAGGGCTTTCTTTGACATGTTAAAGCCTCTCATTGCTTTGTTATAGAAGCTTCCTTGACTGCGTAGATTAGGGCTGCTGATTGACCTGCGGCTAGGACACTTAGGCTCCTACTAGACTGCGGCTATGCCTTCTTTGACTGCAGCTAGGGCATGGCTAGATCACCCTCTAGGGAAACATATTGTCCTCTAGATCTCTCCTTCCACCAAAAACCCAAACATGTGGAGGGAGATCACAAGAGATGTGTGTGTACAAAATGACTTGGAGACCTCTTCTATTTATAATAAAACGTTGAAGATAAGTTGGGGTAATTTGGTTTTTGGGCGACCTTGACAAATTGTCAAGCAACACAAATAAATTCATATCTCCATGAATACATGTCGGAATTGGATGATATTTAGATCAATCCTATACCTCCCGATGAGAGGAATCCAAGAAAAATATTAGCTGCCATAAATAAGAAGACCCACATGGAGTTTGGCCCTAGTTGCCAATTTTAACAGATCTCCCGTTCTATTTCCAGTTTTTCTTACCCCCAAAATCCCTCCCCCTGTGGCTCTGCATACTTGGGATAAATACCCTTCCTAGGCGGTCACCGCCCTCTTCCACTGCCCCTCATCAAATTTTTATTTGACAGTCATAGCTTTACGTGTAATCAGGAGGCGAGGGTGCGTATGTTTATATAGCTATGTTTGTTATGTTTAAACTTAATAACTTCAACTTCTATAAAATTTAATTATTATATATAACAAATGAATAGTTATCCATATATATATATCAAATGTTTGTTGTATTAATTTAGAAATTTTAACTTATAAATATATATTTATATACATATATATATTAACAATAATTAATTTATAACTTTAATTCTATAGTGATCAATATTTACATTAGAAGGATTGGAATTGTAAATTTTATTTAAGAACCTTATAAATACGAATTATTTAATATGTAGATTTTGAGTGTTGAACTTTTAGGTGATATCTCTCTTCTGAATAATTTAGGTGTTTAGCCCCTTTTCATTTTAAACATTTTTCCGAACTATTTAATAAGTATACTAGTGCAAGGCGTGCAATGTATGCATATGTAGCTATCATATGCATGCTAATACTCTTAGCTATCATATGCATGCTAATACTCTTTTGCTTATAGATCGAAATGGGTCATTACATACTTCCTTCCTTCAGAAAACTTTGTCCTGAAGTTAAGGTTTATATAATATATCGGTAATTGCCTTAGTGATTAGTGTGATCATGTAAGGATTGCATTTCAAGATTGAATTTTTGTTTGAACATTTAAAGTTTTATAAACTCAATAGTCATTCCCTGCCCCAACTAGGCTCCCCAGCTATTCTAGAATCATCCTATCCTTCCTAATCTCTTCTGCTCCCTTCTTATCCGTCCTATATTGGAGTATGCCATGGCGTCAGTTATACTGATCTAACCATTCATAGGTTCATAAGGGTGTTAACGTCGATTGTATCGATTTGATTTCCTAGTAGGCATCTGACAGTCATCATCACACGTCTAGGGGAATGTGATAAGGCGATGAAAAGATCAAATGATGCCAGGAAATGTTGTGTTGATGGGATAAGAAATGATGAAAGATTAGATGATTAGAAAAATGTCATGAAACCAGGGACAAAAAAACTCTATCCCTAGCAATGGCGCCAAAAAATGTTGGTGTTGCCGGCTAAAATGAATGATAGAAAGATAAAAGATGAATGTCGTAGAACCAAGGCCCAATAAATGGGTCCCCGGCAACGGTGCCAAAATTTTTTGTGCTGCTTGACGGGCTAATGAATGGCGGAAATGATGAGATGATTAAAACGATGTTGAGGAGGCCAAGGATAGGAAAACTCTATCCCCAGCAACGCTGCCAAAAAATGTTGGAGTTGCCGGCTCGAATGAGAGATGAGAAATGAGAAGAATGATGAGGAAATGTCGATGAAACACTGAGAATAGAATGTCCCCAACAACGGTGCCAAAACATGTTGTCGCACGAAGTGTCTAGGAACCGCGACAAAGCTCAGAGTAAGGGTTGTCACTCTAATCTTTACTCACTTCGTTTAGACTCTCTCCTAGACAAGTCAAGGGGGGTAGTCCCTAAGGTGAATGGATGAGGGTAGCTTGTGGAACACGAGCTCTAGGAGATTTTAAGGATGGACAACTCGACGAATGTAAATGAACCTTGATTAACTTAGGTGAATAGATTAAACGCTAATGTAATGAAGACACGACCACAAGATAGAAATGATTATAGACTAGTGCCTTTATGTTCAATTAACCGTAGATTAAGTAAGAAAACAAGTTATCCAGAACAATTTTCCAATATGTGACGAATAGTGACAATCATAAATGATCAATGTAAACGCCCAAACTGCAATATGCAAGAGATTCTAGATTAAAATAACTTTCATTAATGACCCAGATCTAGAAAAATTAACCTTCTTCTATAGCCAATATAATTTAAAACGTTTATCACACTTGACAATAGAGAAATATCAAAAATGCATTTAATCAACAAATAACACTAAGGAACTTCAAATTTAAATTTTAATTATTCTTTAGGCAATAACTTCAATGTGATAAATAAAGAAGTAGAACTGAATCAAAGGGTTAAAAAATTTAAGATTTTAATGGGCCATATGTCACATTAAAATATTTAATGTAAAAACGCAAATCCCTTTAATATAATTCCTTCGTTACCAGAGAATTTTTTAAGATTTTTTAAATGTTTAAATTTTTTGAATTTTTATATTTTTTTGAATAAAAAAATAAATCATAAATTAAAAAAAAATGAAATGAAAACTATTCAAAATAAAAGTCAAAACAAATTCGATTTTTTTTTTGTTATATTGTTTATAAATTTTAAATTTTAATGAATCTATCTAAAGTTTTGTTTACATGAAATCGAAAATTAAAAAAAGAAATAACTAAACCTAAAGCCTAAACGAATATACAAATAAAAAGAATTGAAAAATTATCTAACCTAATGTATATACATACAAATAAAAAAAATCGAATGTTTTGTTGTTGTGAATGCAGGTTTGACGGCAATGGCAGCAGTTCGACGACAGCGTAATGAGGGAGGGAGCGAGAAGCTCGAATGAGTTTTAGGCAAGTTGCAGGAGAGTGGAGAGAGGGACGTAGGGTATGAAGACAATGTTTGAGGGAGACTACGCGCAGGCAGCTGATGGAGAAGCTGGATGGAGAGGAGGGTGATCTAGAGCCGCAAGGGGTTCGAAGAGGATAGCAACAGACAATGAGGGAGAGGAGCATGCAGGTGGCAACAATGGATAGACGCAGAATGAGGTAGCAGAAGCATGGAGGAGCTGTAGCAATGGGTAGGCAGGTTTTCTGAAACGTGGGATGGACACAGCAAGGAACGAGGAGCTAGCAGATGAAAGCTGGAGCTGCGGATTTAATGAGGAAATTGCAGGGATAAGAAGGATAACATTTGGGAAAGGGAGATGCTCAGGTTGAAGGAGTTGTGGGTGTTTTTTGCAGGTGGGAAAAGCTGTAGGCAGCGCAAAAGAGAAAAGTAAGGGATGTGAAGGGTTTGAAAAGGAGGTTGAACAACAGAGGAAGGAAAAAACGCAGGAATGGAGGAGCAATGCAGCAACAAGGGAGAAGAAAAGGGTTTCCTAAAAAAAATTCGAAATTTTGTAGCAAAACGAAAGCCCAACGAATAGATCGAAAAACTTAGACAAATGGTAGCTGGAAAACCCCAGAAATTCTGATTAAAAATGTTAAAATCTTCTGCTTCATATTTATTAATGAAACCCTTAAAAAATTTCTCCAGATTTAAAAAAATTTAAAACCTTGGACTGCAAAATCTTTTGAATATCTCCTTGCAAAATTATGCAAATAAAACCCCAGAGATCCAGATTTTACCCTCCAGGGCCTAGATCTGGACTCTACACAGTTTTCTTCTTCAGGTCTATAGCTACACGACAACAAGAAACACCCAAACGATAATACAATGATAAAAACTAAAACCCAGAAAAACCCAAGTCAAAAAACCAAAAATAATTATAGATCTATGCACACGAATGCCAGATTTATCAATTTCCCCCATATTTTTTTTTTTTGATTTGTTTTAGTCACATAGTTTATTTACCACATTAGACTTGTTTCGTAAAACTTAGCACATCAAAAAAATTCTCCTAAGGACTAATTAAATTGTCAATTAAAAATTCCTTCTTGGTGTCTTTTTGTGCTAGGGGTAAGTTCTAAAGAAAACTTTTGTGGTATTAAGAATTTTTCATTTCTCTATAGTTAAACGTGATTAAATTTTTTGCATCTAAAGATTAACTATAGGAAAGTGGTAAATTTTCCTAGATTTTTGTCACTAAGCATAAATCATTTTAATTATAGGATTGAAATTGATTAGCATTTATATTTCATGGTGGTGTTTTAAAGTATTTTGATCTCTAGAAATTTAATTGCTAGAATATTTTGCATCTACTGAATTTGATCGTCATTACTTGAATTATTTGATGTGTGTTACATGTTAGATATGTAGCGAATATTTTCAAGTAATTGTTAAAGTGCTCTGTCATGGAATTATAATAGATTGCATATCTTTGTTTCCTAAGCTGAGTATATTTTGAGCATCTGTTGACATTGATATTAAATTGCAAAGAAGTTTTTGTTCTCTTTGAGCTACAATTGTATCAGAAAGATTTGAAATAAACTTGTGGTTTAATTGTAATATTTTCAGGGGTTTATTTTTAAGTCTTCATCCAATAAAGCGAACATTTAATTTTGGTGATTGAGGGCTTTTGCGGCACAAGTGTTTCTGATCCTCGAGTCTAACTTCATCCCATCATCTAGTGCATTCGCATGTAAGTTAGCTTTGCATAAATAAAATTTACTTCCAAGAATAAGCTTGGTCGATAGAGAGATTGGTATCCATCCATCTTTGCTTGAGAAGCTTGCTTTTAATAGTACTTAAAACGGTGACCTTGCAGTCGTCAGAGCCACAACTCTCTGCAGCGCCGGAGGCACCGGGTATGTTAGATTTTCAAGAGAGGTATCGTTAATCACACCTTAGTGTGTTTCGCCTTATCTTCTCTCTGCCAATTACTACGAAATCAGGCTTAACACAAAAAGGATCGAAGGATTCACATTTAAGTAGGTATTTAACTAAAATTAACCAAGATTCTTGCATCTCACATTAGTTTTAGGATCTGCATTTCATATAAAATAGTCATTCATCTAAGTAGCAATTGCTAATCGATTACTTGGTCTTAATTTCCCTAGCAAGATCGTTGACTCCATAAGGCACTGGTATCAATCGTTTAAAATCTAATCAAATCCTAAGACTTGCTAAATTTCAATCAAGTACTTGGTCGCTTCACTGTGTCTCCCGAACTGGTTGGTTCTCAACTAGTTTTTCTTCATTCCATTTTTCGATAGGGTCTACCCCCATACCCTGTTGTAGGGAGACAACTTAAACGGAGAGATTGGGAATTAGGGTGACATCCCCGATCTGAGTCGTTGTCGTGGTGCCTAGACATTTTGTGCGACAACAGACTCATTCTCTAATTATCTTTTGACTATTACATTTCACCTTTCATGTTCTGTTAGGGCTATTTAGCACAAGAAGAAAAGTGTTGTTTAGCACTAGGAACTCCAAATTTCGTACCAAGCCCTAGAGAGGCTACCTATCCTTGCAGGACGAGGAAAAAGAGAGAGAAGAAGGTGAAGAAAAAGGGATTTGTCAATGAGAAGGTGATCAACAAGGATTTCTAGACCAGTGCGTTCCTATTGGGAAAAATGGAGTCAAGACTCAAGAATTACTTAGATTTGATGATTTCGCTTTATCAAGGAGATCTCTGCAGCTTTGCTAACCCTCAAGGAGGTAGCTACACAGCTACAATAGATATTTATACTTAATTGACAATGATTGGTGGAGATTCAAGGTTGCAATATACAAAACAAGCCTCTAGGAACATTCATTGACATTATCTTTGAGTAATGCATGCAATAAATCCAATAATCCCAGTGTTTGCATGAATTCACATTAAATTAGGGCACATTCAAGATCACGACATGATATTCCATACAATAGACATGTAACAATGTAAAAATCTAGCATTAAAAGTCTCATAGAAAATAATGAGAATATATCCATCCATCAATATTGCAAAGAGAAGCTCCAAGACAGGATAACGAAATTTCCAATGGTCAAAGTGCATCCCAAACGTCCAAAATTCGTCCAAAATTGTAGGTTCGATTCTTCTACAAGAGAGACCCAAATCTAAGTGATGATGTCTAACACAAATGAGGCCTCTTTTATATGATGCTCCTCAAGTTTGAATTGGTCTAATTTGGCCTAATTAAGCCTCTAATAATATTTTAATGTGCAAATAACATCCCTTTTGGTCACAAGTCCACCAAATAGCTCAATAGGTGAAAAACAAGCCATCTAAAGCTAGCCAAAATGATAGAATAATGGTCAAGAGGGTCATTGGAAGGCCTAAATGAGTACTCAAAGTGCCATGATGAAGTGTAATTAAGGCCCTGCTACCCCATGAAGTGGTGAAGACTATTGTGATTTGTCTTCACCTAAAATTGGTTACCCACTAATTACTGCCGGAATTTGACCAACGCATGCATGATGGCCAACATCTCTTTGTCGTATAAAATACGACCTCTCATGTGGTAGGAGCTTCCGTTTCTCAAAAGCAATGAGATGTCCATCCTGGGACAATACTGCCCCGATCCCCTCTCTTGATGCATCACACTCCACTGAGAACGGCTGAGTTAAATCTGGGAGTGCCAACACCAGGCAACTACTCTTCACCTCCTTGAGGTGATCAAAAGCTATCTGGGTTCCATCGGTCAATGCAAACGTCCCCTTCTTGGTCAAATCCGTGAGGGGTGCCGCCAACTGCGGGAATCCCTTGACGAACTTTCGGTAATAGGTGCAAATTTCCAAAAACCCGCTCAACGCTGTCACATCTCTAGGCACCGACCAATCCTGAATAGCCCGTATCTTCTCTTCATGCACCTTCACCCTGTCTGCGCCATTGATGTCCCCCAAGCAGAGCATCTCCATTAGCCCAAACTCACACTTGGACAATTTGGTGTAAAACTGTTGTTACTCCAAAATACGCAACACCGTCTCCAGGTGCTCCTCCTAGGTTCTCCTGTAGATCAAGATGTCGTCGAAGAACGCCAATACAAACCTCCTCAACTATCCCCAGAACACATGGTTCATACACGACTGGAAGGTGGCAGGTTCGTTGGTCAACCCAAAGGTCATGACCAAAAACTCGAAATGCCCGTAGTGGCATCTAAAGGTCGTCTTAGGGATGTCTTGATTCCTCACCCTGATCTGATGGTAACCCGAGTGCAAATCAATCTTAGATAAGTACTTAGCTCCTCTAAGCTCATCCATTAACTCATCAATGCACGGGATGGGGTATTGGTTCTTCAAAGTCTTCTTGTTGAGCACCTTGTAATCAATGCACATGCGCAAGGTTCCATCCTTCGTCTTCACCAACACCACTAAAGAAAAAAAAGGGCTGGAAATCGACCTAATGTGGCCCAATCTCGTCCTTAGCTCAATCTCGTCCTTAGCCTTGGGGTGCCTATAAGGGGTTGTGATAACTCGCTGCACACCTGGCCCAACTCAATGGTGTGCTCGAATCCCCTGTTTGGTGGGGTTGTGATAACTCGCTGCACACTTGGCCCCAACTCAATGGTGTGCTTGAATCCCCTGTCTGGTGGCTGCCCCAGTGGGATGTCTCAAAATACCACTATCTGTCTAAGATGGCCTGTATGTTCGGGTGTGGTGGTTGGGCATCCCCCCCAACCTCTGAAATCCTCAGCTTGACGACCCACGCTATGTCCTCGTGCCTCAAATCTGCCTCCATCCTGTTATCACACTAAACATTTCACATTTTTAATTTTTTTTTTGGAAAATGCTGATAGTTGCAGTGTCAAAATTTAAAATCGTAATAAACAGGGAAAATCTCTTGATAGCAGGGCTGTCAACATTTTTTAGAAATCCGATAATGGTCTTGTATAGAAATCGTTGACAACGGGGGTAGCACTAGTTTTCGTTTGCGCTGATAGGCCAATTGTCACACCAAAATGAAATTTCAAATTTAAAAATGGTGACTGTGCTGGCCACGTCAGTGTCAACAATGTCGTTAGAACGTGTTTCCATTGTTTTCGAAAGGGTAAAGTACATGGTTAAATCATGTTTTTTCTGCCATAATCAGTGAAAGGTCATGCAACAAGTTTTGTCATATGATGCAAATATTATTCGTAATCATAACCAGAAAAATGATTTGATCTCCCACTTACCTTGTGTTACCTTGACTCTATGTTAAACCGCCTCACTTGTTTACCTCGATCATTATGTGAAGCCACCTCATTCTGTCTTGTAAGCAGTTAGTCGGTGATTAATCTGGGTTTTTCACACTTAGCATTGAGGGATATTTACGTTGCAGGATTTCAGGATCAAATCCTGAGGATAACGTACGCCAGAATGGGAAAAGGGGGTAAGCTAAACCGAATTGAGCCCACCAGGGTGGATTTGCTGGACATCTACCCGGATATTCTTCGTTTGTTTCTGCAGACAGGTGGAGCAGATTTCTCTATCGGTGTTCTGACTACTACGACTTGGTGGCTTAGTCTTTCGTGCAAGAGTTCGATGGGAACCGTGTAGTGGTGGGAGTAGTGTTGCATGAACCTTCCCCCCCCCGAAGGATCCAGACGCAGATTTGTGTCTTGTACAGATCTGCCACCGATCCTTTGGCGGAACGGCGGATTGGAAAATCAAATCCGCAGTTCTACCTTTTTTTGGTGATTCCTGGAAATTTGGATCAGTGGGGGCCTGATCCTCGGTTCCTGCTGCCTGATCCGCGGGTCTGTGGAGGTTTGGGTGTGTATCCACAACAGATTCGAGAGAAGGTGGACAATTCACACGATTCTACGGGGCTTTTTTTGTTTTTTGTTTTTGGAAATTTCAAATTGTTATGTGAGGAACTACACTTTCCAAATACTCCCAGGGTGCTCCTTTATGCTCCCTAGACGCTTCCTAGATGCTCCCTAATGGTAATGTTAAATTCTTAAAGTAAAAGTGACATTCTCCTTTATCTTCCATTTCCATCTTTTTACTTAAATTTAAACATTACCATGAAATGACTTAGGATGTTTGAGGGTGGTTCCAACCTCATCAAACTTCATATGGAGAAAATAGAATTTCATATCCAATTCAGAATTCAACAGAGTTAACAGTTTTTAGGATCATTGGAATTATGGCATTTCATTGGATTATATCATGTATGAGGGCATGTAATTGGCATTTAATCAAGAGCACCAAGCCCTATATGTACCCCAGTGTTGATTTTGTTGATTGTTGAACTCCTTTGTCATGGCCTTAGCAACTATGTACCCTTCACTCAAGTGAAAATCATTGATCAAGGATGTTAAGCTTTCTCTACATAATATAAGGCTTGGATTAAGCTGTTTTCAAAATTAGGCAATGTTGACTAATATCCCTATAGAATTGAAGTATAGGCAAAGGATACACAAGAGAAGAGGAATCTAGATTCTAGATGGTTGATGTTGGAATAATTAATCATTGATGTACAATGAATTCCATATCTATCTTGATTTATGAAAATATTAATATTTTCATGTCTTCTACAACTAATTTGGTATTTTGGATTTTTTTAAATATAAATGCAAATATATATATAATATATATATATAATAGATGCTTTCGAGATGCTTCGCTTCTTAGATTTTTGGGAAATGACGCTTTTGCGTGCCCGCTTCCAAAAAACGTCCCCGCTTCGTGCAACGTTGGGTGGGATGTCTTCTATTGGAAGTCACAGAGCACACCATCGCTGAGGCCACGACCTGGCCGATGGATGGTGAAAGGGTTTTTCACAGGCACGTTTTGGCAGGAATCAAGGTTCCCTTCTTCAAAGAAGAACACAAATGGCAGATTTGGAGGTCAGGAGTCCAAAAGTATTGGCTGCAGGACTAGTGGTATGTTCCCCTACGCCTTTGTCAGCAATACTTTACCTTTGAAGGTCGGTATAATAGAGTTAATTTGTATCATTTCTATTTCCTAGCTCATCTAGCCGAATAGAACAAAATTAATCCATGCCTTTACTTGTTAGAGAGCTTGAGACATATGGCTGCTAGATACAGAGCCCGCAATAATCTTTCATCTCATTTCATATACCATAAGGCATTAATTAAATTGTTGATAGAGAACCAATTAGCCAAATTAGGGAGAGCATGGAATCGTTTCCTTTTCTCGGGAGGTTTTCAACCTCAACCCATAAGGAGGAAAAGAGGCAGACCACAGTCTACCAGATAGGTGAAGAAAACAAGAGGCCAGGCTCCTGTTGAAAACCCTACTAGTCATGAAACCCTTGGGATCCCATCTACCTCATCTAATCCGAAGATTCCTCAGGTGTATCAGAGGAAGAGTGCCTGAATTCACAAAGTAGAGCCTACATCCGTGGAGAACATAGCAGTTGGTATTGACTCTTCCCATACTTCGTCCATACCCTGAGAAGTTTCCCCTACAAACACAGTTGAAACAGAAAATCCTAAAGATAAAGAACCAGAGGACTTGAAGGGCAAGAAACCAGAGGCAAAAAACAAAGAAGAGGGGCCTTCACCTAGTGTATTCAAGCAGGGCAACAAACATACTAGACCAACTGACAAACTGAGATATAAGATTAAACTCAAAAGCAACCCGAAGTTGGCCAAAGATGTAATTGTTTTTGATAATATGCCTCGAAAGGACCTAGTCATTAACAGAAAGAAGAAGCCTACAGACTCTAGGAAAAGCCGAAACAAAGAAAATATGAAAAAAAGACCCATGGAGACCAGGCAGAGTAAGAAGCAAAGGTTGGATAAGGTAAATGTGTTGCTGAAAGTTGCTAGTACCCTTAGCTAGTATGCCAGGGTATTAAGATTCAGATTTTTCCTACCTATCCAATGAAAACACAATTTTCACCTTATCATTGACATTCGGTTTGATAATTTTTATACACAACATAATAGTCGGGAGAGCTAGCAATATTGTTGTCAGCATTTTTGATAAGCTTTACAGGGCCACTATCAACTATTTTGAAACTAAAAACTATGTATATCGATTGATAAGAAAACAATGCAGGAAAAAGGGCCAACGGTCTACTTGTCAGCAATTTTGGGGCAAGCAAGAAACGTTGACATCTCCGTTGTCAGCAATATCTTAATAGATGGAAAGGCTGACCTCTTGGTTGTCAGCAAAAATTATGGACAGAAAACCAGAAACGCTGACATATACGTTATTAGCATTTGTTCCAGCAGAACTGAAGAAAAGTGAGAAAAACAAAGGAGTAGTTTTGATGAAGTGTTGCAGAGGGACCTATTATACTAGCAGAGATGCTAAGCTATAGTTTAGGGATTTGCTCTACTTTCAAGGGAGGCAGTTGACTAGATATTTCTTGTTGCCTAAATACAAGCATATTTTCCTATAGTATTCTAGGAAAGACGAAATATTTTCAAGTTATCTTTTGCATACATGAACTTGAAAGATGCTTAAAATATATCAGTTTTTGTAATTATGTGATGACTATTATTTTGCAAATTGTTATGTAAGCACTATATAAACAATTTATGAATATTGAAACAGGGTTGGATTTTATTGGAAAAACACTTTTAGTCTAAATATATTTGAGCAATCTTGAAAGCATTCACAATGTTTAATGAGCAGTTAGTAGGAAATTCATGTGTTACTTCTCCTTGTCAGTTTTTCTCTGTTATATAATTGTTTTCTTCAATGTCTGAGAATGTTAGTTTATGAGATTGAATTTATTTGTTGCTCCTCTCTTGAAATTATCATTCATTAATATTTTTTATTCTAGTTATCTATAAACTCTGTTTTCCTTCAATACTCTTTCTTCCAAATCTCCCAAACAGTCAAAGGACTTGTGACTTTCATGCTTTGTACAACCTGCTCATTAGAGCTATGATCTCATTTGTTTAATAGTTGGACTCCTTGCCAAATGGTTTTGAGGATCACCCAACCAATTTATCCCCAGACCTAAATCTGGCCACCTGAACTCAATTGCACAAAACCTTCTACTACTGTGACCATAGGGTAGTTGAGTTTTACGGAGAGATCCCTCTCTTGGTTGAAGGGCCAATTTTCAACCTAAAAGAGGTTTGAGGTTACCTTAGGTTTTTTCCTTGCAACCAGGGTTTTCCTTAAGTGGTAACACATCTGATGTGCTCAACTGTTTGTGAAGGATACGAGTGCATGCCCCTAAGTACTACTAGCTTGCCATCCGGCTCGATGAACGCCATCTCCAGCTTACTCCAATCGGTGGTGACTCGGCCAAGGGAGTATATCACTACGTTGGTGTCTGGTACGTCTGCTACAAAGAAATGGTCCATTATCGAGTAGCTCCCCATGGTCACTGTCAAAGCGGGAACATACCGAGTGCACTGCATGGTCTTGTCCCCCAACACCAGAACGAAAAACCCCTCAAACTCCGTTGTGGTGATGCCCCTCCTCTAGCTCATTTGAGCATCAATGAAGTTGTGAGTGGCCCCACTGTCTACTAGGACTAAGACACGCTGCCCCTGCACTGTGCCTCTGATCCTCAGGGTTAGAAATTTGGGTACCCCGCACAAGGAAGCAAGGACTCCCCCAGATGGTGTAAAAGATGCTCCCCCATGTGGTGGTGGTGGTGTTGGTCCCCTCTTTGCCAGACCCTCATTGTCTCCCCCGCCATACTCCAACTCCACATCATCCTCTTGATCATTATCTGAAAAGACCTCGATATAATGGGCCTTGCTTGCTATGCACCGATAGCTTGGTGCCCATGGCTCTCGACAAGTAAAGCATAGTTTCCTCCTCCTGAGGTCTCTCCAAGTCTCCTCATCTAGCTGCCCACGTCCTTGGATTGCTCTCTGTGGTGGTGGTCTAATATCACTTCCCTTCTGAGGGTGGGGAGTACGTGATGGAATAGGTGCCCAGGTCTTGGGGATGGCCCCCTACAGGTCTCTAGCACATGTCACGACCTCTTGTAGAGTAGAGGGCCTGCGTGACTTCACCTATCCACGCAGGCTCGAGCAACCCCTCTATGAACGTGTACACCCTCCTAGAATCTGATAAATATGGCACCATGAATAAGACCCTCAGAAACTCCAATATATATTATTTTGGATGGCCCGTCCCTGTGAGTTGGGTCAGCTCCCTAAAGTGAGCCTCCGAAGGGTTGGTTGAGCAGAACATGAAACTATTCAGGAGGAAGTTGACCAAGGAGGAGTTGAGAATGCAAGTTTGTAGTGAAGAAAAGGATGAGAAGTTTTTAACTGATAGTAAGAATGAGCTAAGGAGGAAAGGCCTTTGCTTCATCTGCAAGGGACCTTAGGGGCCTAAGCACTCATGTTTGAGTCATACATAGGAGATGACAAAGGTAGAATAGGAGGAGATTCCTTCTAATCATTTTGATGAGGCTTTTTCTTCTATAGTCGAGTCCATTGATTTTCACGGGGATACCTTTGAGGAGCATGAGAAATCGTGTGGAGGTGTTGGCAGTAGCCCTGATATGCATCCATGTTTAATGGATGAGTATAATAAGCAACAAATGGTTTCCATGAGCGAAGAAGACCGAGGAGGAGACATTCATGTTGTTAGCTTCCATTGATGAGCTAGCAGGGAAAGTATAGAAAAAAGCATGAGCCATATGAGGATGTTGTGCATGATGAGCCATCCTTGGAGAGCCAGTCGAAGGCACAAATTGGGATGTGGTGGAGGTGGTTGAGCATCCATCTTTGAGACCACCCATAGATGAGGTGTAAATAGATGCAGAGACAGCTAGCAGGGCTACAAAACTTTTAGTCCTTGGTCGCTAGGAGAAAATTGAACATTTCACGGCAAATCTTATGGTGTTGAAGCAAAAGATCTAGACAGATCTAGATAGGGCTTGCAACACTGTTTTCCCACCTTTGTCCATTTGAGAAAAAATAACAAGGTTTTCTAGATAGATTTTCTTAGTGTAGTGGTATGCCCTGAGCATGGAGCAACTTGGGCATGGTGGACAGGTACCTTGTGTAGGTGATCATGCTTTCGATCCTTCCCATGGGATGGATTGGCGAGATATTGAGTTGGTATCCTATTGATGCGGTGATTCTTGGAAGAACATTTTTGGCTGAGGGTATGGCACAGTAGGAGCCCTTAGGCATGGGCAATGACGATTGGCCATGGTGGCATTGGGATCCAAGTGGATCTATTGGTGGCAGGATGAGTCAGAGAGTGGTTTGGGATCCAAGTGGATCTATTGGTGGCAGGATGAGTCAGAGAGTGGTTTGGGATCCAAGGATTGAGGGATCCATTCATGGTTGGTTGGCACAGAGGCATTGTGTTGCACAATCATTTGTATGGGATCTTGGTATCAATGTACAAATGCCTCTACAGTGGTCAGATGCAAATTGCTTGAGGGCACACAATTTTGGGGCGAGAGGATTTGTAATGTCCCCATTTTCGGTTTCCTTTATAATACAACTAGGATGGATTTCCAGGGTGTGTGATGGCTAGGGCACAGGAGCTAGATTATGTCATTAGAGGTCTCATGGGGGGTTTGAGGAGATTTATGGGGGCCGTCAGGGATCGCTCATTGTCTTTCATCATCAGGGTTAGTTCCGCACAACTTATTCTTGGTTCCACCGCATTCCAACAATTTCTATAAAATGAGGTTATAATCAACATATTTTAATTAAAAACACTAAAGGTGTTGTTGGGAGTAGAATATTTGGAGAAACACCTTAGTGTAATAGCTTGTTGGAACAAGAAAGAAGAGATCTATAGGATGGGTGTTGAAATATGTAACTAGGTTCAGTTTTCATAATGACCTATGTAATCATGATCTTATATATTTAATGAAAAGAGGAAAATAAATTTATTATTGTGAGTCTTGATGCATGGGTTTCATGCTCAAGAGAATTTATTTTTATAGGTCAAGCACCCATTGAGGGCTTCTAGGTTTGTCATAAAGTCATTGAGTTAGTGTCATAAAGACTCATTTTGGCATGTTACATATTGTAAAAGAAAATTTATTAAGTCAAAAGACCCTCCAAGACCTTGTGATGGCACAAAGATCAAGTTGGCCTACAGGAAGAGATGTTAAAATTGGCAACTAGGGCCAAACTTCATGTGGGTCATCTTATTCATGGTTGATAATATGTTCATTAGATACCTCTCGTCATGGGGTGTAGGATTGATCTAAAGGTCATCTGATTCCGATAAGTATTCATGGAGATATGAATTTACTTTGATTATGGAATTATTATCAAGCCGACCTACAACTCATGTAGGCTTAGAAGCCCAATATTCGCATCTATTCAAACATCAACAGTTGTGTATAAATACAGGAGGACTTTTCCTCATTTGCACTCACTCATCTCATCACATCTCTCTCTCTACTGCACAGAAAATAGTCTCTTCTTTACTGCGTAGAAAAGGGTCTCTCTCTCACACATGTGAAGCCGGAAGCTGCTGAAACTGAAGCTGCAACTGCAGATCCAAATTTTGACCAGTGTTGACCATCAGATCTCCTCCTTAGAACTGCGCTGTAGGTCCATTTGGATCTCCTTTGAAAGCCGCAAAGTTTGGTGGTGGAGTTAAGTCAATTCGATAGATGGTTTGCGAGATATCGATTGCCCTAGTTTGAAGGAAGTTGCTGAAACTGAAGCTGCAACTGCAGAAGTGAAGTTTGACCTCCGTGGACCAAAATATCTCCTCATCTGAATTGCGCTATAGGTTCATCTGAACCTCCTCTGAAAGCCGCAACTTTTGGTGGTGGAATCAAGTCAATCCGATGGACGGTTTGTGAGATATCGACTGCCCTAGTTTTGATGATGAAGCCGCTAATGCTGATGCTGCTGATCTAGGGTTTGCTACTACTGATATAAATCAGATTTATTGTACTATTTCTCTTTGCTTAATTATTGAAGATAAAATAAGATTTGATCAAAGGGTCTCCCCACACATTGTGGGGTTTGTCCCTGGCTAGCCGCCACATCTTGTGTCTCTTGTCTTGGCTTGTTTTTTGTCGATCGTTTAATGTTCTATCTGCCCTTTATTTTATGTACATGTGATTGCTAATCTATGGAATATAATAAGAAAAAGAAGTAAACTGTTATAAGAATAGAAAATACCATAAATTAACAAGAGACAAGTCGACCTAAAGGAGCAATTCAACCCATTGAGAAGCCTATATAAAGAAGACTTTGACCTCATTTGGAAGGCACACTTCAATCACACAAGTTCGATCACAAGAAAGAGAAGAAGTGTGAAAAAGAAGAGGACGAAAGAAGAAGAAGAAGTCGAGTTTTGGGATTGTTTTTTGGCTACTTCTCCCACATGTGCGAAGGAATTAGGGTTTATGTTGCTGTAGTAAAGCCGAGTTGCAAAAGTGAAGTTAGGTCATCAAGAAGAACTATTTTGGAAGCCGAATTCTCTAGGAGAAAGAATCTACCCAATTGAAGAAGAGAGGAGTAGGAATTCACCATTGTCTCTCACATGTGCAAGGGTTAGGGTTTTTGCAGAAGAAGTTGTTGGGTAGGTTGAAGTTAAAGAAGCTGCTGCGCTGGTCAAAGTTGCAGAAGAAGCTGCTGGATAGGTCAAAGTTGCAGAAGAAGCTGCTAGGAAAGTCGAAGTTGTAGACAAAGCTGCTGGGAAGATCAAAGTTGTAGAAGAAATTGCTGGGTAGGTCAAAATTGCTAGAAGCAAGGTTTGACTGGGTCTTGGAGGGTCTTGGTCAAGGGTCAAAGGCCTTGGAATTTGTCAATTGAAGGCCTTGGAATTTGTCAATTGAAGCTCTATAAGAAGAGAAAGAATTCTGGTGGGTTTTCCTCTCAAATTGGAGAGGTTTTGGCTCTGGCTGATCACCTACATCTTATGTTTTGTTGTCTCATTGATCTATATGATTTGGTAGTTGTTTGATGATAGAGAACACTAATAATAAGAAAGGAAAGGAGAAGTTAATCAAGTAAATTAAAAATACATCACAAGCAGTTATCGAAGAAGAGAAATCACCTACACTGGCTGCCCCCTAGATTTCTCAACAATGGGATCCTGAGAAGTGGTTTCCAATGGCCGGAGAAAGTATTGTGGCCAATTAATTGTTTCCCAAGATTAAAAGTGACTTTAATTAGTCGCTTAATTAGATTAAAAAAAGGGGAAAAGTGCCTAATTAGTAATGAGAGAAAAAGGTCAGAAAGGGAAAGGTGACTTAAATAAAATAAATTAAAAGTCACTTAAATAAAGTAAAGGGGAGAATCTTCTAGAATGGCAATAAAATAATAAAATAAATACTTCTAGAAGGTTGGAGAGCCATCCATTGAGTCTTTAAAAGGAAGTGAAACAAATCATTTGGGACATCTTGGAGTTGAGTATTTTGCTATTGGTGAGGGTTGGAGAACTTAGTTTCAGCTTCAATAGCCCTAGGACGGAAATCCTTGGGTATTTTTGTGAGAGTGGATGAAAACCCATCTCATCCCTGGCTGAATTCATCTAGAATTCGCAGGTGCACTTATATTGTTTCAAGTTTCAGTTTTGGAGGTTGGCATCAACATTGTAGCCTATATTTTGGGTGCCCATTATATCAGCTATTTCTAGCTATTCTGTATTCACATGTATTCTTATTAATATAATAAAAGCTGAGTTTAGATATTGTTGCAATATTTCTGGTTATTTCTCGTGTTGCAATATTTGATGAAATTGCCGAAGTAGTAGCACTGTGTATTTTCGGGTTTGATTGATTTATTTGTTGGCAATTTTTATCGTGTTAAATTCTGCAAATATTATGGTGTTTTTGAATGAAATAATATTGCCAAAATGAAATCCCTATGATTTTAATGAAAATATCCAAACATGATATTGCACATATTAATATGCGTGAAACATTAAGTGAAAGCACATGATTATAAAATAGTTAAAGTACCTGCCGATGGATGACCCACCTTCCTTCAAAAAGGAATGCCAGATGGGAGAGAGAAATCCGACCGGAGCAAGAAGTGCAAGATCCTGGCATCATATCATGTGTTGATCATATATGGCTGCTAGCTGGCTGTCCAAGAAGGTGAAAAGTTCTCTCCTATGGTTTATACACTTTTTGGTGGGTAATAGTGACCATTTTCCATCAAGCGAAGAAGGGGAAATCCGTTGTTTTCATTTCCATGATTCATCTCATGAGATACATTTATTTTTGTTTTGATATGATTTCGTACCATTCTATCAGATCTTATGACTCAGGGAAAATATCATTTTTCAGAATCGATATCTGATGTACCACTTGATATCTTATATATCAATTTTATTTTCATTTTTATGTAGCAATGTGTCTGTTTGATGTTGATGCTGCTTTAGAAGTTAAAAATTTGAAAAAGATGTGATTATTTTTGTATTTATAATAATGTTTCCTGATTATTTCCAATATTTTCTGATATTTTCCCCAATATTACCAATAATTTAAATTTCAGACCCCCGGTGATAAATTGCTGATAACGATAAATATAACATTGAGATGTACATGGTGAGTGGACCTAGAATCTATGATACCAATGTTACAGATCTATCCTGGTCCACTAGGATCATCTCATCTGTCCTAACATTTGAGGCCAAATGGAGAAAGCTCAAAGTAGATGTTTACTGAGAAGAACTGTAAGAGGAGCTGAACCGGTGCAGTGCAGTTGCTTGGGAGGGCTTGTAGATGTGGTTTGGAAGATATCATCTAGCTACTGGTCTATCTGCTAATATGTGGTCTGGACTGGCTATGCTGCTGGGTTCTCAGAAAAGTAGAAGTTCTGAGACTGAACTGATCTGTGGTCAGAGATAGGATATCTACCCTTTGCCCATGACTCTAATAAATTACTATTATTATTGGTTGCATCTCCCTTGTGTCATGTCTTGTGTTTGCATGCATCCTCCTAAAAATATTGTACAGTTAAGGTACCCGGTAATTGGTTCTCATCATCTTCCTATGATGCAATCTGGTTTCCTGATTTGACATTAATGAGCTTCCCTTTTTTAGGACTTCCTATATCTTTTATAATGTAGAATTAAATTGAGAAAATGACACAAATTGCTTCTAGGATTATGCACTTTGATCTCCCATTAAACCCTGAAAAATGAACAAAAGTTTAGAGAGATGATCGTCTACAAAACATCAAATGCTAACATTTGTATCATGAAAAAATGCTGGAACACATGGATTTTTGAAAACATGGTTATATTCTAGAATAAAATTAATTGAGGAAGTGTCTAATGCTTTATATTTTTGTTTTGTATTAATTATTTTGTATTATTTTGCTGCAAACAGGAAAGCCTTTGTATATTTTTTAATAAGCCCCTGGCACTGGTGATTACAGTGGTAAGAAGTATGACAGATTTTGTCTATTTTCTCCACATGCTCCTTCAGGTAGGGCAATTCTAGAATGTCTTGACCGTGTTATTTTTCTCTTTGTAATTTGAAGCATAATTTATGTGATTATTAGTTATGTTTTGAATCTGGCTTCGTGGTTTACATCTAAAGTTAAATGTTTTTTAGACTATATAGGAATTAATGGTCAAGGTGAAGAAACAAAAGATATAGGCAAAGGACACCAATAATTAGTGATTTTATCAGGAAGGAGTATTAGCGATGGAGATATAGAAGTGTAGCTTTGTGCTTATTGCATGTCAGAGCAATGACTATGCTGTTTGAATGAGTATGAATCATGATAGGGAATCAACTTCAGAATACACATTCAGAATAAGGCTCACAGTGCTTTCTTTGATTAGCATGAAGCAACTGACAATAACATTGTTGTCCATTTAAGAAGAATATAATGCTTTAATGGATGAATCATGAAACACATGAAGCAGTTTAGCTTCATAGAATGCTTGAAGACATGAATCTTTGATAGTCTGAAGTTCGAACCCACACCACTAAACTGTGAAGAATTCAATTTTTTACACATGCAAAACATATACAACGTCCTTGCTACTATATTAGAATGAAGGTCAAGAACAAGGAGATTGAGTTGATTTACTAGTAGACAATAATGGAGCAGCAGACATATTCCATAAGCAATCAGCAGTGAAGAATTTAGAAAAATGTTGGTTGTAATAAACTTAAACATTTATGGGAGTGTTATTAACTAATGGTTGTTAAATTTTAGGGCTAGATTGCTCTCTGCTGTAGATAATTCCATTTTCAAATTTTTTCAACATATAACATTCATCCGTTAAGATCATTTCATTATTATTAGCAATTATGTAGAGAGAACAATAAACATCAAAATGCAGCGGAACTTTAAAGAACAATAGAAGAAAAACATGTACAATAGAAACACCAGGAGATATGTCAGAGACCAGGGCAAAACCCCCCAAGGGGGGAAACCCAACCGGATTCTTCTTCTATTAGATATTCATCAATTGTTCAGTTGAGATACAAAGTGCAATATCATGAGACATCATTACCAATTACATTAGGCCACCTAGGGTCAATCCAAGTTAGTTCACAACTTTCTTTGTGAACTAAACAATCTGACCTCTGATAGTCAAACAAGTCCAAGAGAGTTGCTATCATATCACTTTGTCAGATAGCATCATCCATGTCACTTCAATAAGTGTCATTAATATCATTACTGTCATCATTACTGTCGTGTATTTCTATCATGGCCCCAATCATTATTATCATAGGAGCATTGTCATCTCTGTCATGGAATCACTGCCATCTCTGTCATGGATTAAGGTCATTATTATCAAGAGAAAGTTACCACTGTCTTCAATGGTCATTGTCATGCAAACAAAGTCACTGCCATACAAGATCTTTGTCATGTCATTCATTCAAGGTCTCTTCCATACAACAAAGTAACTGACAAACATATAGATCACTGTCCGGTCATTTAAGTATCAAGGTTACTGTAGGTCACTGTCCGGTCATTTAAGTATCAAGGTTACTGTAGGTCACTGTCATGTTTAGGTCTGTATCATGGTCGCTACCATATATGTATCAAGGTCAATGCCAAGTACATGCTGAGTTCACTGCCATACCAAAAATGTAATGTTCCAAACTAGGAAAAACAGTGATATGCAAAGCAAAAACAAATACAAGACCAGGAATTTCAAACATTCAGCAAACACCCATAAAAACTCTAGAAGTAAGAATCAATTGAGCAATTTTATTAATCACTTGGAGCAAGTACAATAGTGTGGAAGGAGTGCACTTAGGTTTTCCTCAATGGCAAGCGTGACGAAGCCCAGGTGATAAAACAATAAGCCCAAATGCCAACAACAACTGCTCCAATGATGCCCTGCGCTGCCCAGAAATCTGTATTGTCTGCTGGAAACCCCACCTCTGGAGCTCAGAATATTTTGCAAAACTAACCTCAAGCTCCTCAACCAAAACCCAGAAAGGGTTTGGCCTAGTTTGACCCCCGAAATTCAGCCCCCAAAATACCACGTCCTCCTCCAACTGCTGGAAAATACGGCCTGCCTGTAGCTCACAGAAAAAGCCCCACAAATCACACCCAAAAGCTGAGATGCTCTCCTCCAAGGTTCCCCTTACTTCTCCCGACAATCTTCAACTCCCCAACTCATCCCTCAAGCTCCCACGTGTGCCCAGTGAGAGTCTTCTGCGCAGGCCCAGGTAGCTGCAAATCATGCTGCCCACTAACAGCAATCTCCTGCTTTGAAACTCCTCCAAAATGTTGATACTCCATTGAAGCTCCAATGCCAAAATTCTCCTGGCAAATGCTACCCAGAAGACCCCTGAAACAACTTTTGCGTGCTCCCTTCCGGCGTCATCCAAAAGCACTCACTAGCTGAGCAAAGGGCTGAAAGATAAGCTTTGAAGTCCCTCCAAATCTCCCCCAAAGTGGTACGATTTTTCCTTCCTAGGGTGGCACTTGAAGTTTCTTGAAGAAAGGGTGAGTTCTCCGCTTGGAAAACTCAGTGGTAAATAGCAAGCGACTTGGCTAAGCAGCTCGAACAACAAAAGTGAGTTCAATAGACAAAATACCCTTTGTGAAGATGAGCTCCTCCTATTTATAATTTCGTGGGCCTTCCTCCCCATGTGGGCCCCTTCTCCTTGCTTTTTGATTTCCTCTCCAAGGCTATTCGAACTCCACACTTAGCCAAGTGTGTTTTTCCTATGTGAGTGGCCCCCACATTCCACTAAAAAAATAATTCGGCCTTCTTTCTCCCTTAAGTCATGCAAGGGATATTGCATAATCATATATTCCAAGTAGTGATGATAATCATCCACATGAATGTGGATTAACTCTATTTATATGAGGCTCCTCTAATTCGAATTATCCTAAAAATGCCCCTAATATTATTTTAATGTGCAAAAATAACATGTCTTTCGTGACAAGCCCACCAAATAGCTCACAAAGTGAAAGATAAGCAATCCAAAGCTAGCCAAAATGATGAAACAATGGTGTAAGAGGGCCGTTGGAAGGCCTGAATGAGTCCTCAAAGTGCCATGATGAAGAAGAAGGCTCCATGAATGATGATCAAGGGGGTGGCCCTTTGGTTTCTAAGCAAAACATCATGTGGTGCCTCCAAGTGGCTCTGGGGCACAAACAATGGTCTTGTTGACTACTGGAGTAGCACCTGATGATTATGTGAAGACTCCATGCCCAAGGATGATCCAGAGGACACTTGTACCATCAGATTGTTCATCAGT
>APFE031113970.1:275254-384952 GCA_000404065.3 Pinus taeda
GAAATTCATCATAATTCTTGCATGGTACATATACATGGTACCAAAGCGGCCCTCACATGTAATAAACTTTTGAATGAGTAATAGCAATTTAGTCCATTCTTCCTTAATTACATCTACAAGAATCCCTTTAGTAAATATTGAAGTGTCCATACCTGGGTTCTTGAGCATGTTCTTCCATTCTTGATTTTCCAGCCCTCTGTTCTTGAACCATCTGTCTCCCACCTGAGGTAGACTGGTTGTTGTGGCTATGGTATTCTTTGTTATTGTAAATTTCAGGTCCCCTACTTCCACGGTGTTTCCATTGAAGGACCGAGCAAATGCCTTCGTTACCTCTTTGTCATATCCTCTGAATTTTTCAATGAACTTTAACCATTTTGCTTTTTTCAGTGCTTCCTTCGTCTGAGGATATCCTTCTAAATATTTCGGACCTTCGGGTTCAGCTCTAAGCAGCTTTCCCATCTTCGGCTTTCAATCTTCGGCTGAAGTTTTGACTGTTTATGACTGCTCAGGGAGGATGCTTCATGGAAAAATAGATGAATTACGGCTGTAAGTGGAATAGCCGCAATGTAAAGCGTTTTACAGACTGTAAGTGGGGTTTGGAACAGAGCTGTGGAGTTTACAACGGAAATGGGAGTGAAAATAGTGTACGTATGAGGGAGTAGAACACAAGAATGAGTTCAAATGCATGCGGAAATGGAGTGATAAGGATATGGCATAACGGCCGAATCCTTTAGAGCCGAGTGGCTTCGCACACGTATCAGAATTCGCTGTGGAAATCATGTAGTGAAGAGACGTAGTGTAATAGGTCACTTCTTTGTACGACCAATAAATGAAACAACAGTCCCATTTCGAGTTTAAATTAAGAGTGATCATGGGATCTGTTGACTACTGGAGTAGCACCTGATGATTATGTGAAGACTCCATGCCCAAGTATGATCCAGAGGACACTTGTACCATCAGATGTCATCAGTCAACAGAGTTTTTTAACTCTACTTCTATCTTCTCATCATTTTTCTTCTTTGTACCCAGATTCCACACCCTGCGGGGAATTGTAATAATGATGCTAGTATGATGAGTTTCTTGAATTTGTAACAGGCCTAGGATGTGGGACTCGATCAGCAAACGAGTACACCTTGGAGTGTTTTTTTTATCCGGTTAATTATCCCTTCATTATTCAGAGGCGGATAATTTTCTGGATTTTTTCACTCATTTTTACCCCAAGCCGAGGTGACGGTTTGAAGATTGAGCCCCTGACACATCTTAGTGTCTAGAGTCGATGTATATTACCATACTAGATCACACAAAAAGTTTCGTGGAATTTGGCTAGGTCTAAGTAGGATTTTTAATAGTTAAAAATTTCCCGCAAAACGGGATTTTTTAATTATTTTCTATGTAATGGCATAAATAAGTGGCCTTAGGAAATGTCTGGGGCGTATGACCACTCGAAATTCATCCTCAGAGGCCCAGCATTATCCTAGAGCCTACTTTGGGGGTCAAAAAATGACTTAGAGTCCCTCAAAAGCCGATTTTTCAAGTGACAGTAGCAAAAATGAAGAAAAAATTCAAAAAAATGAATAATTGGAAAAAATTATAATTTTTTCCAAAGTCAAAATACATCAAATTTTGACATGGAAAGTCAAACAGAGAATTAAGGGTGATGTGGCAAGCAATGTGGGGCCCACCACATAAGGTACAACAGAAAGTCAAAGTGCCAAGCAAGTCAAATGGGCCAACGTTGAGTTCATATGTATGCTTAAAGTTCATTTTTATTTAATGGTATGTATTAAAGTGTAAAGTTAAAGTAAATGAATGGGGAGGGGACCCACTTCTCTTCCTATTTTGAGTACGTATAACTCAAACAGAAATCAATTATGCACATGCTCATTACAAGAGAAATACGCATAACTCAGCCAACAGCATATTACACGCTGGCCCAATCAAAGGTATATACGCAGGTCAGCACAGCATGTTTACGTTGGCAGTCAACACAGCAGTTTGCAACAGCCCATATGCATAGTAAACAGAGAGTATTAACCGCAGTTTAGAGGCAGCCGAGCTCAGCATATTGCAACAGCCAATACGCAGCATTTAACGCAGATATACGCACAGCTAATTGGCAGTTGGGCACACAGTTGGCAGTGGTTGATTTGAATTAGTTTGATGGCTAATTTAGTGGGATATTGCTCCCACTCATCTCCACAATATTTCACACATGACATCCTAATATATTCACGCAGATTTTCATAACAGCCAATCACACAGCAGTTTAAAGGCAGCCAATCAAACAGCAGCTTAAAGAGATATTCGATGGACAGTCAAGCAGTCAAGGCTGCCACCTACAACAGTTTGGAAACACATGGACAGTCCTCTAAGCCACTTAGAATTTGACATGGTCTTGGGATCTTCACCATTGTGCCACTTGTCATTGGATTTTTCCTTGGGATCATCTCCCATTTTCTTATTTATATGAGTCTTGAGCTCTCATTTAGAGACATAGAACGAGTTGTTGGGCTTGTAGAGACTATGCTGGATTTTGTACTTACCTTTCATATAAATAAATAAAAGTCTTTGGGGTTACTGGCTTCTCTTGTGGTGCACTCTTTGGTTGATGAGGTATACCTGTGTCGTTTGATGTTATTATTCATTTGATTTTACGTTTGCTATCTAGTTGTTTCTCTTTGTGCATTTGCTTGAAGGTATTATTGTCTAGGGAGGAGAGATTTGCAGCTATCTCAAATCTCCTTTGGGCTTGGTATATTTTGTGCTCTCGTTGTAACTTATCATTGTCGGTTCAATGACAAGCTCAACTTGGTCTCTATATGCCAAGTATCTTTTGCACTAACAATTGGTTTGCAGGCATTTTTTATTTAAGGACAGGTTGCCAACTCTATTGGAGTGTGAGGACTTCTTCGGTTGGAATAGTCACCTCCAAGGATATCAAAGGTCCCACAAGTTGTTCAAGCTAACAATCTCATAAGACATCAAAAGATTTACTCAAGAGGGGGTTTCTTGAGCCCTTTGCTTATTTTATATCTTGAAAAATTATCACATATTTTCTTCTTTCATTTTTGTGCATATTGGTTTTATCTAGCATTTGAGGCCCTATTTCTTTTGCATGCTAACTCTTTTGCTTGCTGTCCTACAGGTGTTCCTGGAGGTAATTCAAGTTTGAAGAAGAAAGCTAAAGCATAAGCTAAGTAACCTCTTTCCATTTGGAAACCCAAGTCCAAGGTTATTTGGGCTTTAATTTGAAAAAAAAACATTTGACTTCATTCTAAACAAATAAAAAATACAATAATTTTTTTTTTTTTTGTTGTTTCTTTTTAAAGAGCAACGCTTTGAAGGCACTGGTTGTTTATGTGTTTCATGCTTATCTCATGTGTTAATGACTATTGCTCATATCAGGTTTTGCTTATAGATCTTAGATAAATAATCTATTTCACTCTAACAATTCTCCTAGAAACTCGCATCTTCGTTTTTTTTTTAAGCTTAACTTTTCACTAGGGACCACCCCCCTTAGCTAACCTAGGAGATAGCTCAAACGGAGAGAGTTGGGATTAGTGTGACAGCCCCTTCTCTGAGTTCCCTGCCACCAACCACACCTTGTGGGGTTGAAGGCTTTTCTCACTGACTTGTAGGTAGGTGCAGGCGGCAGGGTCAACAGGTCTCATGGGTCTCCAAGTGGCTCATAATCAATTCAATGCTCCAGTGTTGAGGGTTAGAAGATGACACATGCCTTCCCATGTCTCCCTAGGAAAGACAAAATCTCCTCTGGGCCTTGGATCGGGTGCAATGTGTGGTCGGTTGGGCAACGTGGTCCAAGTGCATCATCATCTCTGTATGACTAGGGCACGAACAAGCAATGTAGTGGTGTTGAAGAAGCCCATGGTGTGGTAATCAATGCTCTGCATGGTTGGAGACCCATAGTTCTCAACGCTCACCCTACAAGTGCCATTATAACCTTTTGGAGGGCTTGGATCCTGTATAGGAAGACCAATTCCAAGATGAAGACCCACTTGCAATCCTGTATAAGATCCAATGCGGCTCCTCATCTTCTAGTACAATAATTCATCACTGCAATTGAGTAAATAAGCTTGCTAATGAAGGGCAAAAGTGGACACTTCATAGTGGCATTTGCTTCCAAATGGGCTTTGAACATGTACTAATGTTACCTTCTCTGACAAGAGAGGTTAATGAAGGACCCTATTAGGTGGTTTCAAACTTTAAGGGGATGATAGGTACCATATGGTACATCCATCAAATGGTTGGTGTCATGTGGAATAGAGATGGAATGGAGTGAGGGCAAGAGGGGAGGCTCTAAGACACATGCCATGGTACAGGGGTGGCTATGATGAAGGAGGCCCACACCTTGGGTGTATGAATGTAAGAGGGAGCGATCGTGTACATGAGTTACCTCGACTTTTGTTTTTCCACCCTCCTTCATGTGCCTTTTGCTTTTTATTGATTTTTCTTCATTTTACTGCTTAGGGATCCAGGGGATGAGAGTATGATGTGTAAAATAAGCAAGTGAATAGCCCCTTAAGGTGGGACAGCTCATCGCTCACCAGGGGTTGGGACAATCATGGGTTCCTTAATGATGCAGGGGTCACTGATAAGGGCTCTATGAACCAGGGTGATGGCCATAATAATAGGGATAGAGCTCATGTTTGGCTTTTGCGCAGCTAAATTTTATTGTCTTGACCATCTTTTGCATTTTGTGGTACCTTTCTTATGGAATGTGGCCGGCCATATTATGCTTTTATCTTTCTTTTTAGCTGCATCAAACTACGGGGCATCATTCAAGGCCCGACCCAAGATGTGGACAAGGGAAAGGGGAGGCCAACACCTTGTGGACCCAATGAACAAATGTGGACTCAAATGGGGAAAATGTGAAAAGGGCTTGTAATGAGTGGAGGGAAGCGGGATATATGGTATTGGGAAGCAGGACCACACAGCCGAAATCGGGGTTTCGCATGTAGTGCCGCTCCTAAAGCTATTAACCAATAGGGGAGATCCCACGTAATGAGCGGAGGGAAGCGGGATATATGGTATTGGGAAGCGGGACCACACAACCGAAATTGGGGTTTCGCATGTAGCGCTGCTCCTAAAGCTATTAGCCAATAGGCGAGATCCTACTGGACTAGGATACTAGATTAAGCCCCAAGTTGAGATAAGGGAACAAGAGTACAGTCCAAACCCGTTCTTTCCGCCGAATTCCCCCACTAATCCATGCTTAAATGTACCTAGGAAAAGCAAGCATAAACACCGAATTACATAATGACAAACCATACCTTTGGGGTTGGATGGCCCACCTTCAAAAGTATGATCATAACAGATGAGTAGGGCACTCAATGAGTTTCTTGTTGATTTGGGGTAGCATCGGAGGTGCTCTAGGCCTCAAAATTTGCAGGAAGGCTTAGACACATGCATTCTCCAATACCCAGAAACTGTTTTTGAAAATCCCACCTGGAGACAGTTTTATTAAAATAATTAATTATTTTTAATGGGACCGTAAGTCTAAACTTAGGAAATTAAAATAATTAACAGGTATTAATCTAAACTGTGGGTGAAACTTCTAGAAGAAGGCAGAGATCAAGTCAAATGATCCTAACAATTGATTAGAATCTAATCAGGGTCGTTGATTGATCAACGAGAGGATTATAAGAGAAGACTTGATGGGCACTTCAGAGAGTGCAAGGCAACAATACGTAGAGCAAGAACAGGGTGATACAGAAAGATGCAGTGTAGAGGCAGAGCGACGCAGTGCCTGGGTGGGTAGCTTGACATTGAGCCAGGGAGAGCAATTTGATGCAAAGAGGATCAGAAGGATTCCAGGGAAGAAGTGCTTCTCTTGGGGTAGAACTTGGTCAATAAGTGTTTGTAAAATTTCTCATTCCTATTTTGCTGGTTGTAATTTGTACATGAGAATTTGCTGAAGAATAATAAAACCCTCATTTGTTGCATCGGTTTTCCCACATTGGGTTTTTTCCGGGGATGATTGTCCAAAAATAACTGTCACCGTGATTGTATTTGTGCCAGTATTTTTCCTTACATTTACTTTCTACAAGGTTTTAATTGTGAAGGTTGTAGTAGAATATATTTCGATATTTGCCATAAGAACACTGTGAATAACTTATTTATGAGATAATAAGTAGAAGAAATAATAATAATCACTACAGTAGGATTTCTATTTAGAAATTTTGACATGATACCGAAGCTAAAGGGAAGCAGAAGGAAGAAGCCAGAAGACCCAGTGTTGAAAGGAGAAGGGAATTCAAAATTCTTGCAGAGGCAGTAATTCGAATCTCCCAGGGGGTTGCGCAGTTCAAGCCAAGAAGATTGGATATTGTGGGAAAACTCTCTCTGAGTGAGTCGACAGAGAGGTAAGTCTTTCCAATCAAAATTTGTCAGTGGTAGAAGGAACAGTGCAACAAAAGATTCAACAAGGAGGGTTGTATCAGGTGGGACATAATTTTTCTTGCAGCAGTTGCTGGGATAGGTTAGTGTCAGAAATTGGCACAATATGGATACTCAAAGTGTCTCAGATTTATCTACCAGATTAGATGAAGAATTCGCATGCCTAGAAAATTCAAAGTTAGCAAATGTTTGGTACATTGATAACAGGGCTTCAGCTCATATGACTGGAGTACGAGAACATTTCTTGAGCTATCAAGAAGAACAAATGGACTTCCAAATAACTATGGGAAACAAAAAAAAATGTACTCCAGTAGGGAGAGGCACCATTGCATTTTAGACAGAAGTAGGGACCAACATCCGAGCCACCAATGTTCTGCATGTGCCAGGATTAGGAATGAACTTGATTTCAGTGTCCCAGTTACAGGACAAGGGATATGATGTATACTTCATGGGAAAGAAAGTATACGTGTTGATTTGGGGTAGCATCGGATGTGCTCCAACCATGAAATTTGGTGGAGAGGTTGGGGCACATGAGATCTCCAATACCCAGAAAGGGTTTGGGTAGATTCTAAACGGATAGGAGATATTAAAATAATTAATATTTTTGATAGTCTCTAAGTCTAAATCTAGGGAAAATAAAATATTAATGTGTATTAATATGAATCTGTGTTAGAATGGTCCAAAAGACATGGATCAAGCCAGATCTAATCTTCGCCGTTCATTAGGGACTTAGGCTCGACCGTTGAGATGTCAACAGGAAAAGTATAAGAGGAGGCTTGAGGGTCACTTGGAGATCACACCAGATGATCAGTCATTCTATTCTTTATAGCGGGGTTTGCTAAGAGAGATAGAATCAATGATCCAGAGAGCAGCTGAGGGGCATTGAGCACTGAGAAACAGAGAAGGCAGAGATTATGCTGGGAGAGAGGCGCAACATCCAAGGAGGGTGACACAGAGCCAACAAGGGCTCATGTAGGGCCGCGCAGAGGCAGCCAAGTGCCACGCAGAGCACCAGAGGGGCCAGCGGAGCTGACGCAGAGGCTCCCAGATCTGACGTAGGGCTTCCTGGGGCTGACGCAGGCCAAGAAAGGTTGACACAGGGCCATCATGAGATAGAGAGGGGCTAACGCAGTCCAGATTGGGTAGACGCTGGGGTTGCAAAGCAGTTTTGTGCTGAGGAGCTGCCGAAAAGATTTTCCGGGGTTTTAGCTAGGAGATTTCTCTCAAACTATGAGGTATAGCTACTAAGGAAATTCTCTGTTGGCTAGGCCAGTTTCGGCACCGAGATTGTACTCTGATATTGCTTAATAAGAAAACCCTCAGATAGCTGCATCGGTTTTCCCGCATTGGGTTTTTCCGGGGACATTGGTCCAAAAATAATGGTGTCATGTGGTGTGTTTGTTCTTGTTTCTTTTCGTTGCTGCTCCGTAATATGTTGAGCATGCATTGGTGTTTATTTTTAGTATTTACTCTCTAAATAACTTGTTAAAGAAAAATAACAAGTAGGTAGGAATAAATCAGAAAAAGTGCATGAAGGGTTTCTAAACTAAGTAAAATTAGAAAGTTCAACATGGTATCAAAGCGTGATTGCAAATCATAGGAGGATTAAAAGACATTAGTCGAGCAAAGAAATAACAACAGAAAACAGTTGTCCCGAGGTGACAGAAGCTGTTTCTAGCAGCACAAAAGCCAAGACGTGTGACACAAAGCCAGCCAGAGCCACGTAGAAGAAGCTGAGAGTTGCGCAGAGCCTGACGTAGGGCATCCCAGGGCTGACGCAAACCGATTTGGGGTGACGCAGAGCCAGTTTGAGGCAGAGAGGGGCTGATGCAGTTCACATAGAGGCAGTTGCTGGAGTCTAGAACGCTGCAGAAATATTGCAGAGTGGAGCTAGTGAGGTACTGTAGTCAGAACAATACTTGACAGAGTAAGGCCAAAGGAGTTGTTACCAAGGGTTTCTAGCCGAGGAACCTGGATCAACAATATAGTTGCACAAGATGATCAGAGTAGGGGGCATCTCGACAAGCGGCAGAAGGATTTCCAAGAGGGAAATCAAAACTCAAAGGGAGTCCAGAAGAGAACTTCTAGACGAGAAGTAAAGACTCAAAGGAGTCGAACAGAGAAATTCCAGGAGGGAAGTATAGGAGCGTCATGGCACTACACGGGGTAAGAGGCTAGGATAGACTGGATGGAGCATCGAACTTCGCAGTCTGGAAGGCTAGAATCTTATCAATCTTTGACAGGAATCGTGTCAAGAACTTAGCCTTGAAGGTTATAACTATCCCAGTTGACCCCAATGATAATGACAAGTACGAAGAGGCAATGGCGAGGGCCAAGTGCATTATCCTTGACGGGGTCAAGGATCATGTGGTACCACATATAGCCGAGAAGGAAACAATAGTTGAGATGTGGGAGGCTCTCAAGAACTTGTACCAGCGTACTTCTATGCAGAGAAGAATGCTGCTCGAGAATCAGATGAGGTCGTATCAGATGAAGAACGGTCAATCGATTGACACCTTCCTCGGAGGACTGAATGAGATCCGAGACCAGTTGACTGCTATAGGAGCGACACCGGATCAAGAGCTTATGGTGAGGATAGCCCTGAATGTTGTCTCAGAAGACTGGGAAGTGTTTGTCTAGAGTATCCTAGGCAAAGGGACTCTCCCACCTTGGGACGAGATGTGGGCAGCGCTTCGCCAGGAAGAGATCAGATAGCAGTAGCAAAGGGATCAAGGTCAAGCAGGAGGAGGAGGATGTGGCCCTAACATCTGAGGGAAAGCAAGAGAAGCGGAAGAAGAAAGATCTCTCCAAGATCAAGTGCTTCCACTGTGGGGAGATGGGTCATTATGTGACCTAGTTCCCAAGGAAGAAGAGTAAGGGAGAGTCTTCCAAGACTAAGGCAGTGCCAGCACAAGCAGAGAAGGAAGTTTTGACAGACGATGACTGTGCCATGAGTGCGTACGCGCCACTTGAGCGGAAGTGGGGAGACATCAAGCTATTGTCAAGCGAACTACAGGCGATGAGGGGCATGATCCTTGAGGTACCCAGCCTCTTGGATTAGACCTTGCTACGGGAGCCCCGACAAGGAGTAGCAAGACTGGCTGAGTAGGTAGAGACGGATGCGGATGGAGTGGCAGAGAGAGCTATAGTGCAGAAGTCTCGAGACAGTGCAAAGCTAGCAGGTTGCAGCAGTGTGAGAGGCACAGGAGTGTTGCACCAGTGCAGGACGACGCAGAGAGGTGTGCAACAGTGTGAGATGCAAGGAGTTGTTGCAGCAGCGCAGAGGTCAGAGAGGGAGCACTTGTTAGTAGTAGAGGGAGCTTCAGCATCAGAGGGTGTTTCTAGCCCAACAGGGAGGTCAGTTGGGAGATCAGTTACTTCCTTCTCAGTAACTGAGCTGCAGTGCAGCAGTGGTTAACACGATGCAACATGATGAGAGGAGGTGCAGTGCAGATGCAGTGCTGGGAGAAAGGACCAACAACAACACGGATGCAGAGGGGGCTGTCGTACAGATGCAACAGTGGCAGTGGCAGAACCATGGGCAGCAGTACAGGAGGTAGCAGTGCAGAGGATGTTGGGCAGGAAGGCCTAGCATCAACACAGGCACCGATGCCGAATGATCAGAGTAATACTCAGTGAGGAGTATTGCTAGAGCACAGTCCTCGCTAAGAGGGATTGTTGATTGGGGTAGCATCGGATCTACTCCAGCCACGAAATTAGGTGGAGAGGTTGGGGCAGATGAGATCTCCAATACCCAGAAAGGGTTTGGGCATATTCTAAACAGATCAGGAGGTATTAAAATAATTAATTTTTTTAATGGAGTCCCTAAGTCTAAACTTAGGGAAAATAAAATATTAATGTGTATTAATATGAATTTGTGTTAGAATGGCCCAAAAGGCATGGATCAAGCCAGATCTAATCTTAGCCGTTTATTAGGGATTTAATCTCGACCATTGAGATGTCAACAGGAAAACTATAAGAGGAGGCTTGAGGGTCACTTGGAGATCGCACTAGATGATCAATCATTCTATTCTCTAGAGCGGGGTTTGCTAAGAGAGATAGGATCAGTGAGCGGGAGAGAAGCCGAGGGGCATTGAGTACAGAGAAATAGAGAAGGTAGAGATTGTGCCAAGAGAGCAGCGCAACAGCCAAGGAGGGTGACGCAGAGCCAGCAAGGGCTCACACAAGGCCACGCAAAGGAAGCCAAGTGCTGCGCAGAGCACCAGAGGGGCCAGTGCAGCTGACGCAGCACCTCTTGGGGCTGACGTAGCCCAAGAAATGCTGACGCAGGGCCAACGTGAGACAGAGAGGGGCTGACGCAGTCCAGATTGGGCAGACGTTGGGGTTGCAGAGCAGTTTTGTGTTGAGGAGTTGCTGAAACGATTTTCCGGGGTTTCAGCCAAGAGATTTCTCTCAAACTGTGAGGTATAGCTGCTAAGGAAATTCTCTGTTGGGTAGGCCAGTTTCGGCACCCAGAATGTACTTTGATATTGCTTAATAAGAAAACCCTTAGATAGCTGCACCGGTTTTCCCGCATTGGGTTTTTCTATGGAAATTGGTCCAAAAATAATGGTGTCATGTGGTGTGTTTGTTCTTGTTTCTTTTAGTTGTTGATATGTAATATGTTGAGCATGCACTGGTGTTTATTTTCATTGTTTACTTTGTAAATAACTTGTTAAAGAAAAATTACAAGTAGGTAGGAATAAATCAGAAAAAGTGCATGAAGGGTTTCTAAACTAAGTAAAATTAGAAAGTTCAACAATACGTCAAGCATCCACGCTGGAAGAAGAAAAGGCAAATTGGGGTTCAAAGCAACAATTTCTATAGGTTGGAGCTTGAATCACCAATGGCACTGATAGGCAACAAGTTTAATGGTGAGGAGTGAAATGAGTTATGCCACAGGCGAATGGGGCAATTACACCATGGAGCACTGAGGATGCTCAAAGAGACTGTTATAGGGGTACCAGTCCTTAGTAGTGAACATGATGACTTATGCAGAGGATGTGTGCTAGGGAAGTACGCTAAAGCAACTTTTTCCAGAAGTAACAATAGAGCAAAATGTGTATTAGGATTAATACACTCGGATATCTGCGGTCCTATGTCCACAAGAGCTCTTAGTGGCGGCGAATACTTCATCACCTTTATCGATGATAACTCCAGAAAAACTTGAATCTATTTCTTAAAGACCAAGGATCATGTCTTTGATTGTTTCTGAGAGTTTAAAGCTCTTGTTGAAAATATGACAGGGAAAGGGATAAAGGTATTGCGTTCAGATAATGGTGGAGAATATACAAACAAAGACTTCTCAGGTTTCTGTGCAAAGGAGGGCATCAAAAGAGAGTGGAAAACTCCATATAATCTAGAGCAGAATGGAGTAGCAGAACAGAAAAATAGAACTATTGTTGGGGCAGCCAAAGCTATGTTGTATGATCAGGATCTACCTAGGTATCTATGGGCGAAATCTTGCAACACAACAATATATATCTGGAATAGAACTCCTCATAGAGAATTGGGGAAGAAAACGCTCAAAGGAGTGTTCACACGGAAGAAGCCGGAAGTCAATCATCTCGGATATTTGAAAGCATGGCTTATTTTCACATTCCAGAGGACAAGCGCAGTAAACTGGATTAGACTGCAGAAAAGGGGTATCTCGTAGGACAACGAGACCTCAAAGGCATACAAAATCTACATTCCTGGCAGCAGGAAGATTGTAGTAAGATGGGATGCAAAGTTAATGGAGGACAGAGCTTTCATGAAATCTCGTGAGATGCCTACAGAAGATCAGTGAGGAGATGTTCCATTAGTCCAAGAGTAGCAGGGACAACAAGGAGGACAGGCAGGAGGACATACACCTAGATCGAGTATAGTAACCAGTGTCAGTATCTCCTCAAAAGGAGGAAATGCAGATGGTTCTCAACAAACATAATGATAAGATCATGAGGAGGAGTTGGTTGAGCCTCCCACCACTAGTGGTAGAACCAACAGAGAAGTACGACAGACACTGAGGGACGAAGAGGAGTTTGTTGGAGCTCCTAGAGCTGAGAAGAGGCAGCATAGACAACCAGATAGATACCAGGCATTGGTAGCTCAAGTTGAAGAATCCTCTAACTTTCAGGAAGTTGTTCAACGCCATCTATGGGTGGATGCCATGGTGGAAGAATACAACTCCATCATGACGAATGATGTCTGGGAAGTAGTATCTAAACTAGAAGATAAATCAGTTGTAGGATCACGATGGATCTACAAGATCAAGTATGCTGTAGACGACAATATAGAGAAGTAGAAGGCAAGGTTCGTGGCAAAGGGATATGCTCAGAAAGAAGGAATAGACTATGAAGAGACCTTCGCCCTGGTTGTTCGATACATCTCTATCAGATCTGTTATATCCCTATCAACTCAAATGGGATGGGAGATTCACCAGATGGATGTCAAGACAACATTCTTGAACGGAGTGATAGAAGAGGAGGTATATATTGAACATCCCAAAGGCTTTGAAACTCATGAGAAGAGAACTCATGTATGCGGGTTGAAGAAAGCCCTGTACGGGCTCAAGCAGGCACCTAGAGCATGGTATGGTCGGATTGTTAGTTACTTGCAGCAGTTGGTGTTAAGAGTGATGATGATCCCAATCTCTACTGTTGGTATAGAATGAGCCACTTATTTTGGTATTGTATGTAGATTACCTATTCCTAACTGGGTCATCTAGGCTCATCCAAGATTGCAAGAAGAATCTTGAAGCTGAATTCGACATGAAGGACCTGGGATTGATGCATTGTTTTCTGGGGTTGGAAGTTTGGCAGAAGAATGGGGAGATCTTCCTTGGATAAGGAAGGTACGCTACAAAAATTCTGAAGAGATTTCGAATGTAGAATTGTCGACCTATGGCTACTCCCATGATCACCAATTGGAAGAAAATAGATGCATCAAAAGACAAGGAAGTAGATCCCACCTTGTATAGGTAGCTCATTGGGTCGCTTATGTATCTGGTCAACACTAGGCCAGACATTTGTTTTGCTGTCAACACATTTAGTCAGTTCATGGTAGAACCAAAAAGGGTGCATTGGGCAGCAACTAGACACATTCTTAGGTATGTACACTGAACAGTCGGATATGGGTTGAAGTACTCCCGAGGAGAGGACGTCAGTTTGAATGGGTTCACTGATGCAGATTGGGCAGGTAATTCAGGGGATCGAAAAAGTACCTCAGGGTATTGCTTCAATGTTCGATCAGGGATGATATCTTGGTGCAGCAGGAAGCAAAAATCGGTATCTTTGAGCTCAATAGAAGCAAAATATATGGCAACCAACATAGCTATGTGCGAAGCCATATGGCTCAGAAAATTGCTTGTGAACTTATCGAGAAAAAGGATTGAAGTGACCAAGGTTTACTGCGATAATCAGAGTTGTATCAAACTCTCTGAGAATCCAGTATTTTATGATCGGCCGAAATATATAAATATTTGTTGCCACTTTATCAGAGACTGTGTTCAGCGTGGGGCAGTACAACTACAGTATGTCCCCACAGGAGAGCAGGTGGCCAATATACTCACAAAGGCTCTCGGAAGAGCTAAGTTCACTTAGTTCAGAGAGCAGATGGGTATGGTAGGAAATCCGTTTTAGTAGCAGTAGTAGTTTGCAGTGCATGGACAGTTGGCAGTGGCAGTGCCAACAACAACACAGATGCAAACATTTAGAGGGAGCTGTAGTACAGATGCAGTGTTGGCAATGGTAGTGTCAGTAGCAGTATAGTAACAACAACAGCGTAGTAGTTGGTGGACATCATGTCAGTCATCAACAGCGCAAAGGACGATGCTTTAGAGTCAGAGTAGTATGTAGTAGCAGTATATTGCTAGAGCACATTCCTCGCTAAGAGGGATTGTTGAGTTGGGGTAGCATCAGATGTGCTCTAGGCCTCAAAATTTGCAAGAAGGCTTAGACACATGCATTCTTCAATACGCAGAAATCATTTTGGAAAATTCCAACTGGAGATAGTTTTATTAAAATAATTAATTATTTTTAATGGGACCCTAAGTATAAACTTAGGAAATTAAAATAATTAATGGGTATTAATCTAAACTTTGGGTGAAACAGTAAACTTCTAGAAGAAGGCAGAGATCAAGTCAAATGATCCTAACCATTGATTAGAATCTAATCTGGGCCGTTGATTGATCAATGAGAGGATTGTAATAGGAGACTTGATGGGCACTTGGAGAACACACCAGAGGCAGATACTCAGTTACACGAGTAAGATCGATTTTCTCATTGGTCGAAGTTCGGCAAGAGAATTGAATCAGAGGGACGGTTGCAGGTGAGAAAGGAAGAGAGGGCATCAACATATTCAGAGAGTGCAAGGTGGCAATACAAAAAACAGGAACAGGGTGACGCAGAAAGAGGCAGCGTAGAGGCAGACCAACGTAGAGCCTGCGTGGGCAGCTTGACGCTGAGCTAGGGAGAGCAGTTTGAGGTAGAGAGGATCAGAAGGATTCCGGGGAAGAAGAAATGCTTATCTTGAGGTAGAACTTGGTCAAGAAGATTCTGTAAAATTTCTCATTCCTATTTTGCTGGTTGTAATTTGTACATGAGAATTTGCTGAAGAATAATAAAACCCTCATTTGCTGCACCGATTTTCCCACATTGGGTTTTTCCGGGGACGATTGTCCAAAAATAACTATGTCATTGTGATTGTATTTGTGCCAGTATTTTTCCTTACATTTATTTTCTGCAATGTTTTCATTGTGAAGGCTGCAGTTGAATATATTTTGATATTTGTCCTAAGAACACTGTGAATAACTTATTTTTGAGATAATAAGTAGAAGAAATAATATTAATGACTGCAGTAGGATTTCTATTTAGAAATTTTCACATGGCTCTAGTTGCAGAGAATAGTAGCACATCGAGCTATCAGGTGGCTGCAAGGGGCTGCTGGCTGCCAGCCGAAGACAAATCTAGGAGAAAATTTCTCTTATAAGGGTCACCCATTGGTGGTGGGTAATAGGCTAATTGATAAGTTGTTGAAGTCTGCTTGGCTTGAGAAGTGCCCTTTGGAGGGCTAGTCATTGCACCTAGGAGACATATAAATAAGAGAGGAGGAGAACTCATTTGATGACACAACACATCATAAGTGCATCACATCAAAGGAGAAAGAAACCTGAGGTAGCCACAACCTTGAGAGCCCTAGCTGATGTGGAGAGAAGAAGGTTTTGGTGCCTTTTCTTGTGATTGGTCTAGGCTGAGTTGGGCAAATTTCAAGCTGAGCTTGAAAGGCAGATTTTTGTGCATGTAATGGTGCTATTTTTGTGTATAGGCTACTGTTATTTCTTTGTGTTTTCAGGAGGGTCGTGCCCTAGTTTGGGAGTAGATTTGAGGTAGTATCACCTTGGAGCAAACTTGTGATTAAGGGTCGAAATACCTTGTGAGACAGTGCATGAGGAAGGGCTTGTAAGTGGAGGTATAACACAAGATTTGTGAGGAGACTGGGCCACAGATTTAGGGTTGACATGGCTGTGTAGGAAGAACTAATCAGAGGGTCGAAAGTCTCAGGTATATGCACCAGGGATGCGGGGAGTGCCTCCTCCTCGAATTCGCTCCCGATGCGCGCTCCGAGCAGGAACGAATCGAGAGCATTCTCCTACAAAAAAAATCACTCCTTGGTTTTTTTGCAATTTTATTTTTCTCAAAGATGTTCCAAACACAATTTTTTTCAATGAAATGAGAGCTTTTTGGTGGGGAAACCTAATATTCAAGCCTAAGGCCTTAGTATTGATATGCAATTCGTGGTAATGTTGAATTCTTAATGTAAAAGTGACATTCTCCTTTATTTTTCATTTTCATCCTTTTACTTAAATTTTTAACATTACCATGAAATGACTCAGGATGTTTGAGAGTGGTTCCGACCTCATTGGATTTCATATGGAGAAAGTAGAAATTTAGATCTTATTCAAAATTCAATAGATTTATCAACTTTTCAGGATTTCAAGATTGGGGGGATTGCAATGTTTCCATTGGATTTGTCATGTACTAGGGTATGGAATTCCTATTTAATCAAGAGCACCAAGCCCTCTATGTACCTTGATGTTAGTGACATTGGTTGTCGAACTCCTCTATCATGACCCTACTAAAAATGTACCCATCACTCAAACAAAATCATGACTTGACATGCTACATTTTTCTATCTTATGGTAATACTTAGAGTGTGATATTAATGAAAAAGATCCCAAGATAGGCAATGATTTTGATGATATGTAGGTATTTGTTGTAGCATGTTTTTTTTGGATGCTAGAGGCCATCTATAGCATATTTGTTTATGTATTTTCGTTTGAGAGATGGATTGCACTTGATGTTATTTTGGTTATTTGCACCCTTACGTGCTATATAATGAGAACTTGTAATTTGTGGAAATGTGGTTGACCGTTGATGAAGATTATAACTTCTAGATGTTTGATGTCATATGGTTTATTGTAGCATGACTTTTTTGGATGCTAGAGGCCATCTATAGCCTATTTGTTGATGTATTTTCGTTACAGAGATGGATTGCACTCGATGCTATTTTGGTTATGGGCACCCTTACGTGCTATATAATGAGAACTTCTAATTTGTGGACATGTGGTTGACCATTGATGAAGATTATAACTTCTAGATGTTTGATGTCATATGGTTTAATCCATGTTTTTATGATTTTTATATCTAATTTATCATTCTACATGCTTTTGTTGACATATATGCATCAAAATATATAAAAATATATATTATATAAAAATTCGCTCCCGACCCGAGAGCTTTTGAAAATGCCGCTCCTCGTTCTCGCTTCCTACTTCTACTCCTTCTCCCAAGCAACCTTGATATGCATAGGTTGTGAAGTAGTTAAGGGCAGAAAAGAAGACGTCCATAACAAAATATGTTTTTCTTTCTGTGTTTGATGTTTTGCAAGGTGGTGTAGGTCCTGGTTGGACAAATCTATAACAAATTGTGTACAGTATTGGGGGGATGTTAGAAAGTTGCTTAATGTGCCCTAAGTACAATTCCTTGTGAAGAATAACAATGCTGTTAAGTGGGTTGGTTGGTTTGGCTTTAGATCATTGACCTCAAGGGTGAAGGGTTGGTGATAAGAGGGTTGTCATTTGTGCCCTAGTTCATTGAGTTGTAGAGAGGCCATCTTCAGTGATAAGAGGGTAGCCTCCAAAACCCTAAGCCTGATCATGTTTGGAGCAGCAGAGAGGTAGAAGTGGGTAGTATTGTGAAGACCTATGTGTTGGTGTCCTTGAATTAAGGAGCAACTAGAGGGTAGATTGTTTTGGGCCAAAGTTCAGCGAGACAAAAGGAGCTGTGAGCATTGATAGTGGCAGATTGTTGATCTGCAGATTGGAAGGCAAAGGACCCGCTAGACGTGTTCAAGATATGTGGATTGAAAGGGTCTGTGGAGTGCTACATTAGCAAGTAGGTCAAGTGTACTTTGTTCAGGGAAGATTGGTCATCATAGTTGTTGATACCAAGCTCTAGTTGTTGTCTTGTATCAGGGCTGATTGTAAGGGCCATGATCCTTGGTACGGAAGCCCTAAGATTGTTGTATTAAAGATTTGTAATATAGCAAAGTTGGGCTGAATTTTTTTGTCTTCTGTACTAGTTGATTCACTGCTATTGTTATTCCCTATGCAAAGTACAAGTGTTGTAGTATTTGAGTGTGTTTGTGATCATGATTTTATACTCAAACTAGATTCTTGAGTGTCGTGGAAAAATCAACAGATCCCTAGCAGGATGAATGACATCCTTCAGCAAAGACAAGCCAAGTATAGCAAACACAAGCCAAGTATATGGCTTCATCATTGACATTGAGATGCTCCACATTTTCAGGCTAGTGACTGAGGTTGGCCACATTCGGAATAACAATACTTCAAAAATAACAATATCACAAATTCAAGCCCATTTGATATGGCACTTACACCATCATACAAAAAATGGGTCCCACTTCCTTCAAGTTGGACCTTCCACCTCATCTAGGCATCCATGATGTGGTGAATATTAGCCAATTTGAAGCTTTATGAGTCACCTCACTTGGAGGAATATGTTCTAGTCACATATCCAGAGGAAAGAAAACCAGATTTTCAGCCTCCCCTTTCTTAACATTCTCTTGTTAATGTCCACTCCATGCCCACTAAGCATCATCAAATCACTGCTTACATGGTGGCCCATAAAGGCACATTATCACTCAAGCTGAGTGGTTTTCCCAGTGAGTATTCGATCAATGCTTTCTCCAACTTCAACAAATGTAATGATCCTAAATAGGAAATACAAGTAATAACAACAAATATTCTACGCAGCAAAATACAAAAACGAAATGTTCAACAGACACCCATATAAAAACTGTAAATGGAGAACTTCTGAGCCATTTTATTAATTTTTTGCAAGCCAAATACAATAGATGATGGAATGGTGCACCTGGGCTTGTCCCAATGGACAAGCAGGACCAAACCGAGGTAGGAAAAGGGTTGAGCTGAAGGCTGCCCAACTGCTGCACCACTCTACACTGCGCTGCCTAGAAAACCACTGCTTTGCTGAAGTTCGAATGGTTGGAATGGGTACTAAAACCGTCCAGAAAATTATATCCTTTTAACCCAGACTCCTTGGCCAAAACCCAAACAAGATTTTAGCTGGTTTTGACTTTGGTTTTTCGACCCCCTTGGAGCCTCACCCCAGTGATGGCTGCCAAATTCGACCTGTTGGAAACTAGCTGCAAATCCACTTGCAAACTCCTCCAAAATGTTGGATTTACCCTTGCTATCCAACATCTAACTCCCCGAATGAACTCTTGGCCTGACCTAACTGCCCTCCAAGCACCACGAAATTCTACTCTGTGGCCTCTGCGCTGTCTCTCAGCCCAGAAATGCGAATTGCTGGAATGCTGGCTCAGCTGGCTGAAAGCTCCAGCGAAAATCCCTGTCCAACACTTCCACCTCATCTCCCTCACCTCTCGACAAGTTGTGTGATCCTTGCTGGTATCAAACTCCCTCTGCGTGATTCTTGGTTGCCTAGAAATATGCACTCCCTTCCTTTGCAATGTTGCTGATGTGTGTCACTGGCCCGGAACTCTTGAAAACTCCTATAGAACAACCTCCCTAGGGCGGGCACGAATGGTCCCCCGAAGTAGACGTTGAATCTCCCGCGTGAGAGACTCGTGGCTAAACAACTGGTAGACTTGCTAAACAACAGAGTGAACAAATGTGTGTTTGTTTGCAAATGTCAAAGATGATA
Source organism: Pinus taeda (assembly GCA_000404065.3). Lineage (NCBI taxonomy): Eukaryota > Viridiplantae > Streptophyta > Pinopsida > Pinales > Pinaceae > Pinus > Pinus taeda. The sequence goes on from APFE031113970.1 coordinate 294,916, forward strand.
AAAAAATGAGAACTGATCTCGCTTTATAACTCCTTGGGCCCCTTAGCCTCATGTGGGCCCCTCCATCCACCCATTCGATTTTCCCTCCAAGCATATCGAATGGCTAATTCAAACTCCTATGTGGGTGGCCCCCACATTCCACTAGCAGCTAAATAAAGTCGATTTGGCCCCTAAGTCCCTAAGTCAAAAGTGTGGGGCTCTCTTCCTTAGTCAAAAATGTGCAAAATTGTGTAGCAGCACCCTGTTACTAATTTGTTTGAGAAGGGACATGACAACAAAATTCAGCAATGATTTTCTGCCAGTGGGGAGGAATTGGTGAGACTTAGTCTAGTGAACATGCATTATATTTGTACTTTTCTGGAATCTGGACTACATACTTCATCTTTATTATCTCTTATGGGTGACTTAGTGTCAATTGATCACTCTCCCCACAATTTAGTACTCTATGTTGTAATAGAAATGATTGTGCAGCATGTGTATGGTTCTGACAATTCCCATCTACTTGCATACTTGCCTTTGTTTATTAACTTGTATTTGAGTCTATTTTGATTGCTGGTATTGTGCTCATATCAGCTAAAGTGATGAACATAGCTTTTGCAGTCTTAGCTGTTGCTTTTTAAAATATGGATGAACTACTGTTATTCTTCCAGATAATTCTAATTTTGCGCATATACTACTTTTCTATCTAATTTGGGGAACTGAGTATGTATCCATCTTCCTTGAAAGTCTGTTTTGAGGCATTATTTTTTGCTATTTCTGAAAATGATCAAGGCATTGATGGTGAGATGTGTTCTTCATGCAGTTTAGGTTGGCATATGTTGCTCCTGAATCTAGAGCTGTTGGAGCTGGTGATTTGGTTGATGATCCAAGGGAGATAGCTCATCATTACATCTCTGGATATTTTCTACTCGATCTTTTTGTAGTTCTGCCTTTACCCCAGGTTGGCAATTGCTCACATTTCTGTATTATGTTCCTGGAAAAAGACTAACTGAGACTTTGAACTTTCTTGTTTGATGGCCTTGCTTATAATCCAGCTTGAACTATAATGTTGGAAACAGGAAAATCATATGGAATCATCTCCAGACATGTTTTAGTGTCCAACCCTTGTGTATGCTGTAGGCATATTTTGGCATGCAAAATGAATAGGAAGGGGTAATATGATCAAGTTCTGTTGCAGTTTATGCAATTTGGTCTAATTGAAATTGTAGGGATCCATATTGTTCTATCTTCTCATCTATGGAGAGTTTCATCTTTTATGCCGGTAATATGGCTTAAAAGAAGAATGCATTTGAGCTGTTCTGGTTCACTACATCTAAGCATAGAGAGACATTATTCTCATGACTGCCAGGCATATCCTTTGGGTTTTAACATTCAAATATAATGCTGTCATTATTTATATTAAATTGTGTATTGTTGGTTTAATGTTCACGGTAAATTCAAAAGTTTTGTGTGGTTTTGTAATGTCTCCTTTTTAGATATGTGCCAAAATTCATAAAATTCTTGCTTACGCATTCAAACACTTTAAATGCAATCAGGAAAAACATTTTTCTATAGGGACATTTCATCAAACATGTTGTGTGCAAATTAAGTAGTAAACCTCTATATAGTAAAATGCACAAGGAAAGTCCAAATGAGCAGAAAATAATAACTCAGCCAACTCTTTATTTCTTTTAGTTATGGAATCACATGCCATTGCTTTTAATTGAGAACTTGTAAATACTCTTGCAGAATGGCACGCATGGCTGAATAGTAATCTCCAGCATTGAACACTAATGAGAAACCTTGACGACTCCTCTTTTCTTTTTTTTTGATATGAAGCACAATTGAGAAATCTGAAGTGATCCCTCCGAATGACTAGCTAGGGTGGATCATGCAACACTTAAACTAGTTTTGATCCCTAGGGAGGATAGTTTCACCCTCGAAGAAGATCTACACTTTGTTGTTGTAGCTATGTTTTGTCTTCATAAATATTATTTTAGTCATTGATGTATTTGTAAAGCATGTTCTTTATGCTGTTGTCAAAAGAAAAAAAATGGATGTGGAAGGATGAGATGATGAAGGCACATTTTGAACATTCTGAATAGATGGATCAGTGAATATGTGATTGGCTATGAAGGTACTCCATGCAATGTTCAGTTCTTTGAGATGATAGAGGTCTATGATTTTGATGAGGGAATGATGGAAAGACTTTTCATTTGATGTTCATACTCTCTTTTCTGGAAAATAAATGCCATCTTATCAATGCTCCGGAAAAGGTAGTAGGGTATGTTGAGCATCTTTACCCTAGTGAAATGCGTTAAGAGCTGGATGTGATGGGAATAAAGTCTAGAAAGTCTACCTTCGCATGAAAAGTATTTCATGATAATCTTCATCATTGGGGCATATCTGTCCAGGAGGTAAGAATAAGGAAAAAACCTCTTTTTCTCATTCTTGTCTCTTGGTTTTATGAAGGGCTCATAGTAATGTTTCTCCAATTCACTTTGCTTGAACCATTTCTCCCCAACATTTGGGATCCCGGTGGCAGCTGATATAATGGCAGTGGATATAGTAAAAGTTACACCGGCTAGAGTAACTTGGTTGTCATGGAGGTTAGATATGAAAAGTCTGGTCAACATGGCATGGTGTTGGACTCTTTGAATTTGCTCACAGAATTCTAAGGGGGGGGTGAATCAGTATTCCTTAGCAATTAGCACTTTCAAATCTTTTTAGAGCATTAGTTAATCTTCAATTATTATTAATGTTTATGCAGTAATAACAGTAAATAAAAGAATACAAGAGGCACAAAGAGTTTAGGTGGAAAACCCCCTCCAGGTCAAAAACCACCGAATGCTTTTCTAATAAATTTTTTAATCTTCAACCCCAACTGAAATGAAAGCAACAACTTCCTAGAATTCTAGAAAAGCATTCTTCTCCAGCGCCCATTGGATGGACGCTCCAACGCCTGAGATTCTTCAGTAGTCAATTGAGCAGATGCCCCAACACCCAATGAGCTACAACTCACCTTAACACCACCCTACCACCCTGAATTTTTCACAGGCTTGAACTTGTTGGTGAATTCATGCACCAGCCTACCACCCTATAGAAGAATAAAAGAAGAATGGACTCCCCTACCAGGGAAAATGGTCCACTTTACAATGATATAGAATGATGTAGAAGAAGACACACTAGACCATAACCCCAACTATGACACAACCACCTAATGATGATCCTAGACCTCCCAACACTGCCTCTTCAACTCTTGGTAGATAGACACTTGTACAACTTTTACAATGACTCTATACCATGATACTTTTACAATGATTGTATGCAGTGCTTCCCACTTGAAGAATTCATATGGTGAACTTCTTGCTGCTGTTCTGCACCTTGATTGCTGCTCTTGTCATGCTACCCTTTCTCACTCTTCAGAACATTAGATTATGCATTGAGTCTTCTCTTGATGAATATATAATACCTGCAAAAAGTCTTCAAGGAAATACCCATGACATGATAATAGCAAAACTTACCTCATCCTGCAGAGCATATGTCAGTGCTAAACAAAAACAACAAATTAGAATATAAAGAACCTAATGCAATTAAGAAATGAACATGCATATACAAAAGATACTTACCTGTAGCTTACCTCTGCTGCATCATTTTGCTGCACCTTGCCCTTTGCTGCCCTAGAAAGTTTGGTCCTTTGCACCCCTTGACAACACTTGATCTAGTTTTTCTTGCCTTCTAGTAGCACGATATTTAATCTGATGTACCTCTGTGATTTTAGATCCCCTGTTAGAAAATTATATATTACAGAGCAGTGGAACACATAAAATATTGCAGAAATATAAACACAGAAAACGCATAAAACAAGAGAGACACAGATATACGTGGTTTACCTAGTTTGGTCTGCGTCCACCCCGAACAACGAGTCCTTCCTTTTTATTATCCAGCAAAATGAAGAGACACAACCTACAACAGATCCGCTGTAATATACTCTGTTTTCTCTCACAGTCTCACCTCTTTGCTTCTCGCTCAAAGAATACACATCTATTACACAGCCTCAAATACAATGCCCTCATACAAAGAGATGGGTTGCCTTCTAGGGCAAAAAACCCTAAACTAAACATAAGTTCTACCGTCGATCATCCGCCTAATGAACGACCCAGATTGACTAGAAATTACTATACTTTTACAAGGCAATTTTACATCTGTTTTTAGCTTCGGCCCGAAACCCCCGTCGGGGGACCGCTGGCCCTCGGACCCCCCAGTTAGGGGGGATCGGCCCCCCCAAACCCCCATAGGGGGGACAAGTCCCTCCTGCACCCCCTGCGTGGAGGGGTGTACAAACTTCCTAGGGTATACATCCGGTTGAAACAAAGACCTCTGAACAATCATGGTCCACACTCAACATCCCCAATATGTGATCTTTAGTCCCGTAGTATCCCTTTGAGTCTTCTTTCCAATGCCATAGATTTGACTCGATTTGCACTCTTCAAGACAAAGTTATGCCCAATCTCTCACAATGACCTAATTATGGACTAGTTCAGTAGAGTGAACTTGTACGGCATGCCACGTGTCACTGTTTCCTCCTTTGGCTCTGAAATTGATACATAGAAAACTATAGTCCGTGCGCTATCCGTGACTTTTTACAAAATTCCAATCCACTTTTCAGAGAGAGAGTTATGACGATTTTCTCAAGGTCACTTCTTTGAGATGAAATTTGGGAGCCTGCAAAAACCCTAACTTCCACAAATCATATCTCTGAAAATATAGTCAATCAAGATCTGAAATTCAGTCACGACGGTCATCAGGATTGCGAATCAAATGGGTTTTCATTTCAGAATCCAAGACTTCGCAGAAATGAAGTTATAGCGAAAATGCCACAATCACTTCATTTGGAGGATATATGAGATTTCTTTTTATAGAGTTGAGAGGGGATTCTATAGAGAATGTTGGAGGGATTTTAGGAGCTTAAAAAATGATTAATTATTGACTATTCAATGACCAAAACCAATTATGAGTGCCATGCCACAACCCCATAGGGTTTTAGCCCACTAACTGGGGTTACTAACTTCAAACAGGAATATCTCTCAAACCGTGAAGAATTACTTGGCGTGCCATATATCAACGGAAACATCTCGATGAGTAGAATCCATCTAGAAGATCCTTGACTCAAAATAGAGTAAGTTATCAAGTCAAAACTCCCTTTCAAGATCAAGGTAGCCCCTGGTGCTGCTTGGGTTGACATCAATGACAACCTCAGATCATCTTTAGATCAACATCCCCAACATTTGGGATCCTGGTGGTAGCTGATATAATGGCAGTCGATATAGTAAAAGTTACACCAACTAGAGTAACTTGGTTGCATGGAGGTTAGAAATGAAAAGTCTAGTCAACATGGCATGGTGTTGGACTCTTTGAATTTGCTCACAAAATTCATAACAACCAACATTTTTGAAACATGTCACAGCCATAGGAGATGTCGAGAGTTCCTTGATATCTGTTGGGTCAAATCTAAGTATTCTTCCCCCTTTGTGTGGTCTCTTCACCTTTGTTTTTTCTCCCTCACTGTATGGTCTGTTTTCTTCTTCTGCCATGGTGTTTTAATGTCAAAACCCTAGGAAGTATGATGTTGGTGGAATGTGGTTTTTTAGGAATAAGGAATGCGAAAGGGAAATTTGAGGAGATGGTGTTAAGGATTTATGAAATGGGGGAGGGGAGAGGGAGTAGTAATATGATGGAATTTAGGATGGGGAAATCATTTACAAGTTGTGGTGGTTGGGAGCCTAGGTAATTGTAGCACCTAGGGCATAAGGTATTGGGATAAAGGGTTTATGGAAATGGAATTGTAATGAGGGCAGGGTATGAGAGTGTAGGGTAATGCAATTTAGGAATTGAGAGTGCAATGGTGATTTGAGGGAGATACTGGGGTTTGAAATGAGTAAAACGCCAAATCTTTAATAAAACTTCAAAATACCATAAGGAATGACTGTAGGAGGAAGAAGAATGGTATATTTAACTGTCACTCACTTGTTGGAGGTTGAAGACAACGTTGCTAAAGCTTTGGAGGCGATTTGGCGAAGTCTAGAAGCGTTTTTGGCTTTTCTGGGCAAGTGAGCAGTGCCACAAGCAAGTGCGCCCTCTCTTTGGCAGGTGCGTAGCGCCATAGGCAAGTGCGCAGTGCCAGAAGCAGGTACATCCTCCCTTTGGAAAATGCGCAATGCTTGCTTTGTTTTCTACAATTTCGCCCAGGAACTTGAAAAAATGCTCTCTTGGAGTTTGCTCAAAGATGGTAGGAGACAAATGAAGTTGAATTTGATTTTTTGATTTTAAAACCCACTTTCTAATGTTTCAATTCACCTTTCAAAACTTTGCTAATTACCCTTTACACTTTGATTTTCTTCTTTGTAGATTGATGATGCTGGAGTTTGGCACTCTTTACATTTGACTTTGCTTTGATGAAGTTGGCATATGGAGTTTGAGTTGGCAGTTTAGGAATAGTACTTATTACATATAGTGAACATAACATTACATAAAAATATAACTAAAATAGAATTACATCTCTACTTTTGGAGTAAAAGTACAATCTGAAATAAAACTCATACTTGAAATGAAAATTAGAACTTGGGCAACCATGGTTACATGTTTGCAAATCCTCTTTAAATGGAAAAGTGATATTATTTCTGTCACTCTCATATTTTTGCTAGCCTTATGCAGTGAAATTGTGCATTATTGAACATTGGAAAATGAAACTTAGTGACCTAATGGGAACCTTGAGTGAGCAGTCTTCATGGTGACTTGACTGACGTAAAGACATGATGAAATAAGCTTTTATGATTGATGTATGTCCAGTAAGACATGAAGGTGGGCCAACAAGTATTGATTTTTGAGGGAGAGTGAGGTTTTTTTACTAGGGCTACTATCAGTGAATAAATTTTTGAATGGGGACCTAGGTGGAATGACAAAAATTTCAGAATGGGACCCTAATATGATATGAAAAGAGGAGTTTTGATCACTGATGTTTGTATGCAAATACTGACTCTAACATCGGCTTTATTGGGGATGGCAACTCCTTGGAGGTGTCAAGAACACTTTCGACCAGGTGCCTAACCACGTGGGCCAATACGGTCAAAACCTTAAACTGAAATGCATGACTGAATGCTGACAACTCAAATAACACAAACTGAGTTAAAATTGACTTGAAATTGACTGAAAAATGACTCAATACTGACTTACTTAACTGACAACTGAACTTTGAAAATGGTAGAAAATTTGTGAAGCTCCATGGCCTTTAGTTCGGGCTCCGAACTCCAGTGATTCTCTACTTCACACTTGTAGAAAGTTTAGTTGTTATTTACAATGAAACCGGGAAATTACTGAGAAGCATATTTTAGAAGAGATAGTGCTTAAGGAGCCTACCATTGACTGGTCCTCCTAAGCATGGTTCTCCATTCATCTCATCTAGCATGAAAGCCCTCAGAAAACTGAAATCATATAATGGCCTTTCCACAGATTTTCAAATTTGCCATGCTTGCCCTTGTCCTCATTTCTGGCCTCCCAACGGAGTACCACATCTCCAATTTTGAAGTCATCCTCCTTTGTTTTCTGGTCATAGATTTTCTTTATCTTGTCATGGAGCTTAGAGGTGTTCTGAAATACCTCGTCTCGTGTCGGGATGGTGGCATAGGAGAAGTCTAATTGCAGTGTGCCTCTTAGCTTCGCTCCCCAGGACCTTGACAATAACATACCAAACTGTGGTGGTATGTCAGCTACCACCACATCCATTAAAACATTCTTTGCCGGGATTTGGTCTAGGGATACTACCAGACTCTTGATTAGACCAAGACAACAGACCTTACTGGAATCAAAAGAGTACAAGTCATGGTATTTACAAGTTATATCTAGACCCAACTTTTCCATGATGGCTTTGGGCATTAAATTATGGGAGGCTTCGAAGTCGAGCATGGAGTTATGAAGGATGCACTGGTGGATTCTTAGACTCAGGTAAAATGGAGGAACCTCACTATCCTCTGACTAACCATTTATGGCTGGGCCAAAAATTAATTCAAGCTGGTCATCCTCAAATTTAACCATGTCGAACAAAGGATCAACTTTCAGCATTTTAACTATATCAGACTTGTAATGACTATTTTTGACTGGTTCAGTAAGAGGGATTTGTTGATTTGGGGTAGCATTGGATGTGCTCTAATAGCGAAAATTGGCCGAGAGGCTAAGGCACATGAGATCTCCAATACCCAGAAAGGGTTTGGGCAGATTCTAAATAGTTTGGGAGATATTAAAATAATTAATTTGTTTAATGGAGTTCCTAAGTCTAAATTTAGGGAAAATAAAATATTAATGTGAATTAATATAAAACTGTGTTAGAATGGTCCAAAAGTCATGGATCAAGCCAAATCTAATCTTAGCCGTTGATTTGTCAATGAGAAAAGTATAAGAGGAGGCTTGAGGGTCACTTGGAGAACACACCAAGAGATCAAGATTTCAACTTTCTGGGGCTGGGTTTGCTAAGAAAGTTGAGAGAGTGATTAGAGCTGCAGCTGAGGGGCAGTGAATACAGAATTAGAGAGGTAGAGAGACAGTACCGAGAGGATCAACGCAGAATCTGGGAGAGAGGGATGTAGAGCCAGCTAGAGGCCACACAGAGCCAACTAGGGGCCACGCAAAGGCAACCAGGTGCTGCATAGTGCCTTAGAGAGCCAGCGTGGGTGACGCAGAGTGCTAGAGGGTTGGCGTAGTGCCAGCAGAGGCTAGCGCAGGGCCACAGAGAGGTTGACGCAGTCCCTAGGGGCTGACACTGGGGTTTCGTAGGGTAAATTGGAGCTGTGGAGTTGTGGGAGTGTCTATTCGGGGTTTCAACTGGAATATCTGCTTCCGAGTAGAGAGGTACTACTGCTGAGAGTTTTCTTTGTTGGGTATGCCAGATTTGGCACCCAGATTGTATTCTAAAACTGCTGAATAAATCAAACCCTCAGATAGCTGCACTGGTTTTCCCACATTGGTTTTTTCGGGGACATTTGTCCAAAAACAATGGTGTCACTTGTGTGCTTGTCTCTATTTCCTTTAGTTGATGATTTGTAATGTGTTGAGCACGCATTTGTATTTATTTCCAGTATTTACATGGTAAATAACTTGTTAATTAACAAAACAAGTAGGTAGGAATAAATCAGTAATATGCATGAAGGGTTTCTAACGTGTCAGACTTAGAAATTCCAACATGGTATTAGAGTGTGGTTGCAGATCACAAGAGAACTGAGGATATCAGCCGAACAGAGCAACAGTAGTAGAAAAATAATTGTCCTGCGTGACAGAAGCTGTTTCTAGCGGAGTAGCAGTAAGGAAGGGGTGATGCAGTACCTGTGTCATCAAGATTGAGCCAGGAAGAGGCAGTGCAGAGGCTGAGGGAGGCAAAGGTAGGCCCACGCAGAGCCACGCAAAGGCCAAGAGGGTTGACGTAGTTCGTTGAGGAGGCTGATTTCCTAGTGCCGGGATTGCGCAGAGCCTAGGAGCTCTAAGCTTCAGTTTGCTGGGCTTTGGGAGGCTATGGGTAAGTTGCAAAGTGGAGCTGGTGGGGTACTGTAGTCAGAACATTACCTAACAGGGCAAGGACAAGGTAGAGGGAGTTGCTGCCAAGGTGGATTTCTAGCCAAGGGATCCAGATCAGTGTTGCAGTTGCACAGATGATTGGAGATGTGCATCTCGACATTGGTAGAAGGGTTTCCAGGAGGGAAATCGAGGCTTAGAGGAGTCATACCGAGAAATTGCAAGAGGGAAGTAGAGGAGCAGAGAAATGGCACTACACGAAGTAAGAGACCAGGACAGTCTGGACAGAGCCTCAAACTTCGTAGTCTGGAAGGCCAAAATCTTATCCGTACTAGATAGGAATCGTGTCAAGCACTTCGCCTTGAGGACGATATCTATCCCAGTTGATCCCGCTGATAACGACCGGTACGAGGATGCAATGGCGAGGGCTAAGAGTATCATCCTTGATGGGGTCAAGGATCATATAGTAACACATATTGCCAAGAAGAACATGGCACAGGAGATGTGCGAGGCCCTTACCAAGTTGTATCAGCATACTTCCGTGCAGAAGAAGATGCTACTAGAAAATCAGCTACGATCATACCAGATGAAGAAGGGAGAACATATCGATCCATTCCTCGGTCGATTGAGGGAGATCCGGGATCAACTGACTTCCATAGGGGCAACGCCGGATCGAGAATTGATGGTGAGAATAGCCCTAAACGCAGTCTCAGAAGATTGGGAGGTGTTTGTCCAGAGTATATTGGGTAGGGCGACACTTCCAGATTGGGAGGAAATGTGGGCTGCTCTTCGTCAAGAAGAGATTAGAACACTGAGCAAGACGGGAAGCAGCGACAAGGGGATTAGAATCAAGAAGGAGGAGGAGGATGTTGCCCTAGCATCTGAGGGAAAGCAGGAGAAACGGTATAAGAAGGACCTCTCCAAGGTCAAATTCTTCCACTGTGGGGAGCTGGGTCATTATGCAACCCAATGTCCAAGGAAGAAGAGTAAGGGAGAGGCCTCTAAGACTAAGGCAGCGCCAGCAAGGGCACATAAGGAAGTGGAGACAGACGATGATTGTGCCATGAGTGCTCATGTGCAACTTCAGAAGAAGTGGGGAGACATCGAGTTGTAGTTAGACGGACTACAAGTGATGAGGGGTAGGATCCTTGAGGTACCTAGCCTCTTGGATTAGACCTTGCTACGGGAGCCCCGAAGAGGAGTAGCAGTATTGGCGGATCTCAGTAGAGACGGATGCAGATGGAGCAACAGAGGGAGCTACAGTGTAGGATTTCCAGGACAATGCGAGGCTAGCAGGCTGCAACAGTGCGAAAGGCACAGAGTGTTGTACTAGTGCAGGATGGCACAGAGAGGTGTGCAACGGTGCGAAATCAGGGAGTTGTTGCAGCAACACAGAGGTCAGAGAGGGAGCACTTGTCAGTGACAGAGGGAGCTTCAACATCAGGAGTGTTTCTAGCCTGACGGAGATGTTAGAGTTGGGAGATCAATTACTTACTTCTTAGTAACTAAGTTGCAGTGCAACAGTTAGCAATGGTAGTGCTATGGGCAACACGATGCAACATGATGAGAGGGGTGTAGTGTAGATGCAACAGTGGTAGTGGCAGGGCCATGGTTAGTAGTACAGGAGGCAACAGTGCAGAGGATGTTGGGCAACAGGCTTAGCATCAACATAGGGACTGATGCCGGATGATCAGAGTGATGCTCAGTGAGGAGTATTACTAGAGCACAGTCCTCGTTAAGAGGGAGTGTTGATTTTGGGTAGCATCGGATGTGCTTTAGCCGCGAAAATTGGTGGAGAGGCTAAGGCACGTGAGGTCTCCAATACCTAGAAAGGGTTTGGGCAGATTCTAAACAGTTTGGGAGATATTAAAATAATTAATATTTTTAACGGAGTCCCTAAGTCTAAATTTAGGGAAAATAAAATATTAATGTGAATTAATATAAAACTGTGTTAGAATGGTCCAAAAGTCATGGATCAAGCTAGTTCTAATCTTAGCTGTTGATTAGGGACTTAATCTCGGCCGTTGATTTGTCAATGAGAAAAGTATAAGAGGAGGCTTGAGGGTCACTTGAAGAACACGCCAAGAGATCAAGATTTCGACTTTCTGGGGCTGGATTTGCTGAGAAAGTTGAGAGAGTGATTAGAGCTGCAGCTGAGGGGCAATGAATACAGAAGCAAAGAGGCAGAGAGATAGTACCGAGAGGATCAGCACAGAAGCCGGGAGAGAGGGATGTAGAGCCAGCTAGAGGCCACACAGAACTAGCTAGGGCCCATGTAGAGGCAGCCAGGAGCTGCGCAGTGCCTCAGAGAGCCGCGTGGGTGACGCAGAGGGCCAAAGGGCTAACGCAGTGCCTCCAGAGGCTGACGCAGGGGTTATTGGGCTGATGCTGGGCTGATGCAGGGCCAAAGAGAGGCTGACGCTGGGGTTTCATGGGGCAGATTGGAGCCGTGGAGCTGCCAGAGTGTTTATCCAGGGTTTCAGCTGGAATATCTGCTTCCGAGTAGAGAGGTACTACTGCCCAGAGTTTTCTTTGTTGGGTATGCCGAATTTGGCACCCAGATTGTATTCTGAAACTACTTAATAAATCAAACCCTTAGATAGCTGCACCGGTTTTCCTGCATTGGGTTTTTCCAGCGACATTAGTCCAAAAACAACGGTGTCACTTGTGTGCTTGTCTCTATTTTCTTCAGTTGATGATCTATAATGTGTTGAGCATGCATTTGTATTTATTTCCAGTGTTTACATGGTAAATAACTTGTTAATTAACAGAACAAGTAGGTAGGAATAAATCAATAAAGTGCATGAAGGGTTTCTAACGTGTTAGACTTAAAAATTCCAACATGATTGACACTTTTAACTTTGAAATTTCAGTTTCGAGATTGAATGAGCTAGATTTATCTACCTCTTTTTGGATGATGTCTCTCTTCTCGGGTTGATCTTTTGATGTATGATCCTTCTTCTGATTGTCATGTTCCTTATTCGGATTGCTTGTAGATGGCTGATTTACTTTGTTTTGGTTAGTTGTTGCAAGTTCTTTACCTTTACTTTGATTACCTTGAGGATTTGTCTTCAGTTGGGTATCATTCTGCTGTGATGCCCTTTTTTGAATGGGAGTGATTGGGACATCCCTATTTCTCAAGGAATATTGCTTATGCTGAGATTTGAGTGCATTCAAGTATCCTCTTTGATAACCATCTTATTGGGTTTCCAATGCATAGTCATTCGCCAGTATGTAGTCTTCATCTTTGGGTTCTTCTGTCTTCTCGATATACTCCTCATTGTCAGTCAAGAAAATGGGATGGTAATCTTCCCTGAAGAAGTGGTTTTCCTCGACAATCGGGTCTATTTCATCCTCTGATTCTCCTTGAGCATAATTTTGCTGCAAGGGTGTCCGAATTCGCTGTTGAGATGTTGATGCCTTGGGAGTTCTCTACTCTTTGTTTTATCCTGTACTAAGGTTGTTGTTGGTTTCTGAAATTCAGATTTCTGACTTGTGGCTCCAGCTGTCTATCTGAATTTATCATTTGGTCCACCATCCCATCCATGGTTCTGATCAGTGTGTCTAGTTTAAGATTGGTGGAAGAAGAAGGTTCCTCTTTAATTGTTACTTTCTTCTTTGGTTTCTCATGTTTTAATTGAGACTTTTAATCATTAAATTTGCTTCCACGCTTACTGCATTATCCTTCATTCCTTCCAAAGTTGCAGGATCTCTTTCCCTTAGTTGGTAAGCCATCTTCAGATCAAAAGCATCTGGATAGTGTTGAAGTGCAAAATTAGGTCGAGGTTTCATGTTATTCAGAATGGAATTGTAGATCTGATTGAACCTTATAGTAAAATCCTGAACTGTCTCGTTTGGACCCCTTTTCAATGTATTGTACTCCGCCAAAATCTGCAATAGATTTTTCTTTTCCCACCACTGGGCTATGAACAACTCGTTTAGCCTCTGAGAAGTATCAATGGAGCCATCTGGCAAACCACGGAACCATTTTTTCTCTTCCCCAGAAAAACTCTGAGCTATTAGTCTCATTTTGGCATCATCAACATCAACTTGCTCTAGATCGATGAAATCAACCATTTTGTCAATAGGTTGCTGCGCTATGACTCTTGGGCTGCCATCAAAAAGAGGAAGTCTTTGGCCATAAGTCTGAGGTAAATCTGCCAACTGAGCAGGCAATACCAAAGAAGCAAATCTCGCCATGACTATTGGGGGTGGGTGTACGGGAACTACAATGGGTTGGTTTGGCTGGGATGAAGATGAAGATGCGGATGTCAAGGGAGGTGGATACAGAAGTCAATACAATCGCTGATGTGTTTGAGGATACAATAGGAGATGTGATAGTGGATGTATTCGAAGGTGCATTAGAAGATACAACAGAAGATAAGCTTTCAAGCTGATACTAGATATAGGTTTTTTCTACAGTAATTTGAAGCTGATTAGCTAGGCTTTGAAGTTTATCGAAATTAGACCAAAGCTTGTGCTCAAGTTTTGAAAACTGGGATTTTGCAGAAGGTCGAGTAAACAAAGATTTCGAGCTAGGCAAGTACGAATCGGACCTTGTGGGATCAAACACTATCTTTGTAAGACAAGGCTCAGACTTTGAACGTAATAGGGATATCTCGGATTGAATATCAAAAGGAATATCCTCAACACTTAGTATCTGATCTGGCAGGGAAGGGGTTCCTAAGAGGGCAACTGCTAGGTTAAGGGCAATGGTGGAGGCTTAGCCCACTGTCACCATAACTAAGTCTCCCTAGTCTTTACGAACTTTCACTGATGGGAGGAGTCTCAGTAGTGTAGGGATCACTTGTAAAGTATATGTCGATGGATAGGTGGAAAGTGACCCTAGAAACCCTTTCCCGAGGATGGAGTGAAGGAAGGAACTTGCTTGCTCTTTAAGCAAGGGACTTGGTCTTCCAGGGGTAAAGGGTGAGGATTGGAGGGTTGAGGGAGAAGGAATAGACTCATAGACGAGGTCCTAAATCCATATAATCCTTGGGAAACTTGGATTCCCAAATGGTCCTTGACAAATAATCTTTATTGAGAATTGGGACCACATGAGGCCAAGTGTACCTAGGCCAGGTTCGGGATGGAATACAATAACCAATGATGCTCCTATCGTTATCACTCCTCCAGACCTCCAAGGTTGAGGAAGAGTCCAGTTGAGGTAACCATAGACCAACCTTTTGACTTGGTAGCTAACCCTACCAAGCTGGAGAGGGCTCTCTCCACAAAATCACAGCCAAGAGGGCTGGATGAATTAGGGTTTTAGGCTAGGTATAAAGTGCAGAGGTTGTTTTGATGGGTTTTTTTGTTGGATGGTGATATTAGGTCAAAAAGCTAGGTCGGGGCAAATAAGATATAATTGCAGACATTCAAAGGGGCAAGTAGGCAGAAGGTTTAACACTTAAGGGTATTTGTGTGGGATGAATTAGACTGATGAGGAGCTAGGAAAAGCATGAAAACACATGAATTTTTCCTGAATTGAAGAAATGATTACAAACTATGAAAGTTTCTCCAAAACAGAGCATGAAAACTCATGAATTCTGTTCATCAACTTGAAAACTATCGCAAAATAGACATGAAATGATTGCTGGAATAAACAACACATTCAAACAAATGAGACAATAGAAGAAACAATGCTAAATGTTCATACCACAAGTATCCCAAGGAAATAGCTACAACTCATCTATTAAAACTGGCCAAATTCTAATACAATAGTCTCTTTGATCAATCTAACAGCGTCCAACTGAGTCCAACCTCTTCCAAGAGTTAAGAAGGGAATGATATAGACATCAAAACAACCTTCTCTCATCCTCAGGGGTCAAATCCCTGAGTTGAGGAAGAGATCCATACAAATCTGAACTAATACCTAGAGTATAGGGAGCTCTAAGTGACTCCTCCCTAACTACATTGAAACTGATTCATTTGACTTGATGATAACTTTTACCTGATGAATCTACCCCTAGGTAACTTATCCACATCATTATTACATTTACCATCCTCAATTACATAGGTGAAAACATCATTTTCTGAGATGAAAGTCAAAACTACAGTGAAAATTCAAAAATATCAGCAAATGGTCAAGTGTGCTATTTTTCTGCCAAGTGCACCCTCCTTGTTGCAGGCTGATTTTGACTGAGTCAGTACATGACATTTGATGAATCTAAAAGAAATGTACTTAGAAGTACTCATACGGAATCGAGAAGCTTCTATTTATATTGTTGGACCCAGAAATGTAACTGCTCAAGATATCATTGTAGGTGTCCAAATTAGGTTCAAAATGGCATGTTGGAAAGCCCTTCAAGTCTACTTTCTAAATATGCCTCTAGTTTGCAAAATGAAGCTGATTTGGCCCCTCAAAACTTCATTCTCCCAAGACTGCTCAGTGCGCAGCGCCTAGGCCATAATTGAGACAAAAACATGATTCTTTTCTTGTTTTTTGTCCTTTTTACTTGCTATTTTTGCAAACTAAGGCTGGCAAAGTATTGTCATTTCTCTTATATGTATTGTCATTTGGCATTCACTGGTGGTCTCCATTTGCTCAAAAAGTGGCTCAAAGGCATTGCGTGTTTGACCGTGTTGTTGATATAACTCTGTCCAAGAACACACAGAAAAAGACAGAAATTGCAAAAATGAGCCAAAATGCTTCAAAATTGGTGAAGTGGTTGATGATGGTGTGGTTAGGCTTGGAGTGAAGCCTCTGCAAGTATATCAAGTTTCTTTTTCTTTTCTCAGTGAGTTGGGGCTTCAATCTTTACATTTGTTGCCTTGAGCTTTGCCCTTGCATTTCTTTCTCTTTTGGCATAATGTTTTGCCATTTTTCTCTGAATGACATTTTCTTGATTGGACTTGTCTAGGAGCTTCTCTAAATGCTTGTTTACCTTATCAAGCCAATGCTCCTGGTTCTCATTAATCACGATGGTACACTGTTCTTTCCATGTTGGCTGATTTGCAAGCTCAGTCTCCTTTTGTCTCTCTAGTTCTAGAGCTCTTTTCAGCCCTCTAGTCCTAGGTCTGCTTTTTGGTTCTTACTCTTGCTCAGGTTCACCATATATTCCATAGGCCTCATCAAGCAATGCCTTGGCTTTCATTTCTTCTCTTTCTGCCTTGATGAGCTGAATCTCCATGACATCATGTTTGGCTTGAAGATGTTGGTTTTCTTGCTCATAATATAGAATAATATATTTGGACCTCTCTAAGTTGGTCTAGAGCTCCGTGATAAGTGCATCTTTTTCCTTGGTGAACATGCTAGTGTCCTCATTGTCATTATGCTCATTTCAGTCAACCAAGTCAAAATCCTGCTATGTCTAATGGAGGTCCTCCTCCTCATGCTAAATCTTTGTCTTTGTCATCTTTTCTTTGCCTTTGTGTACCTGCTTTGTTGGTAAAGAAGGCAAGGCCCCTCCCACAATTTGTGGGGCAAACACCTGTCTATGACTTCACTGATAAGTATTTGTCAATGTGCCCAAATGTGCCCTTTTATGCTTGATGACCTCAACTTGCCTAGTCTGCTCTGGCTCACTGATCTGATCTCTGCTAGGTGACTCAATTTTCTCAAGAAATGGTGATGGTGGAGGTGATGGTGAAGGAGACTGATCTGATGATGATGCATGATCTGTGGGTTGAGATGTGGAAGGATGAGATGATGAAGGCACATTTTTAACATTCTAAATAGATGGATCAGTGAATATGTGATTGGCTATGAAGGTACTCCATGCAATGTTCAGTTCTTTGAGATGATAGAGGACTATGATTTTGATGAGGTGCGTAGCGCCAGAAGCAAGTGCGCCCTCTCTTTCGCAAGTGCGCAGCGCCAAAAGCAAGTGCGTCGTCCCTTTGGAAAACGTGCAACGCTTGCTCTGTTTTCTGCAATTTCGCCCAGGAACTTGAAAAAATGCTCTCTTGGAGTTTGCTCAATGATGGTAGGAAACAAATGAAGTTGAATTTGATGCTATGAAGGCTCTTATACTTGAGTGAATTTGATTTTTTGATTTTAAAACCCACTTTCTAATGTTTCAATTCACCTTTCAAAACTTTGCTAAGTACCCTTTACACTTTGATTTTCTTCGTTGCAGATTGATGATGCTGGAGTTTGGCACTCGTTACATTTGACTTTTCTTTGATGAAGTTGGCATATAGAGTTTGAGTTGGCAGCTTAGGAACAATACTTATTACATATAGTGAACATAAAACTACATAAAAATATAATTAAAATAGAATTACATCTCTGCTTTTGGAATCAAATTACAATCTAAAATAAAACTCATACTTGAAATGAAAATTAGAACTTGGGCAACCATGATTACATGTTTGCAAATCCTTTAAATGAAAAAGAGATATTATTTCAGTCACTCTCATATTTTTGCTGGCCTTATGCAGTGAAATGATGTATTATTGAACCTTGGAAAATGAAACTTAGTGACCTAATGGGAACCTTGAGTGAGCAGACTTCATGGTGACTTGACTAACATTGATGTATGCCTAGTAAGACATGAAGGTGGGCCAGAAAGTATTGATTTTTGAGGGAGAGTGAGGTTTTTTGTTCTAGGGCTACCATCAGTGAGTAGATTTTTGAATGGGGACCTAGGTGGAATGACAAAAATTTCAGAATGGGACCCTAATATGATATGAAAATAGGAGTTTTAATCACTGATGGCAGTATGCAAATACTGACTCTAACACCTATCTTGGACAAGGTGAAGGGAAAGGACCAAACAAGAATATTTGCTTCAAAAGGTTGAATTGATCTTGTTGAGGTCTAGCGTTGGGGATGCGTATGCAAAATTTGATCCTAGAGCTAGGGCTTGGGATTCCCGGGGATTCCATTGATAGAATTGCCTCATGTTTGGAGGAGAGGGAGGGGACCCACCAGCGCAGTAGCCTGTAGGAGATCAAAGTTTTTCCTTGGGTCAATTCCTGAGAAATTAATGCCCTAGGTGACTTTTGAGGGTTAGACCTACGAAAAGTGGTAAAAGGTGAAAAATGTGAAGGAGATGACCACCCTTCTTAGGAATCAGTGCCTAATTCACTCGAGGATATGGAGTCAAGGATGATAATGAGTAAGAACTTGGTTTCTTGATCAAGGAGGCCCGGAAAGTCAACTTCATCCAATGTTGAGAGAAAGAAAAGAAAAGTGACCTTCAAGCATTTATACTTCAAAGCAAATGATGCAAGCTTATCGAGATAGATAATCTCTAGGACATTTCATTCATATAACATTGGCCCATATATTAAATTAGCTAAAACATGCTAATTCCACATTTCAATTATGTAGCAACTCGCCCTGATTTTAACGGTATGCAACAACATGAATAACAACGTTAAAATGTAATTACAATGTTATAGAGTATATCTAACCAACATTTCGTTTGCAAGACAAAGCTCCAAGACAAGAAAAATAACCCAAATCCATACGTCAAAATTCATCCATCTCTTAAAATATCCTCCAAAGAAAAAAAATGTGAAGATCTCTAAAGATTAGAGAGATCCCAAGTCAAGTGATGATTCAAATGAATGTATCTAACATCAATTTATAGCCTATGGGCCTACATTAGCCCGTAATGATAAAATAATGTGCAAATAAAACCCTTATTGGTGACAAGCCCACCAAACTAGCTCACAAGTGGAAAAATAAGCCTCACAAGGGGCCAAGTAATAATATGTATATGTCGTGGGGCCCTCCAAAGGCCTAATAATGTCCCCGAAGTGCCATACTAAGGAATAAATTCCTCGAACTATGATGGACAAGGGGGTGGCTCCTTGTTCTCCAAGTAGTAGACCTGTGGTGCTCCCAGTGGGTCTGAGGGCACATAAATGACCCATGTGTCTCCATATGAATCGAAGATGCCTATAGATCCTTTGCAAGGGTCCGAGTGGTGGAATGAATGCTTCCATGACATCGAACAAGTCCTGGGACACCTGCCAAGAGTGTGGGGCTCTTGTGGGGGCCGACTGGGCGTAATGTACCAAGCATACCACTATCATCCTAAAAGTGGATCACTAGTAGTCTCTGAGCATCGATGAAGATCCATGGAATACTGTCTGCTGCTGTGGAGGCCAATGGCTCTCTATGCACACCATATATGTGCCAATGTGGACCTCTAGGGGTTAGGATCCCGCATAGGGAAACCAAACCAAATGGAAACCCCCTGTAATCCTGCATAATATCCAATGCATCCCCTAGGCTTCTAGTACAACCAGACATTAAAATAATCAGGTAAAAGAGTTTACTAATCATGGATAACAAAGTGGGCACTTCATAATGGCATGCCCTTCTGTAGCGGGCTTTGGCATGTGCTAGTGTCTCCAAGCTCCAAAGGGGGTTAACCATGTACCTTATTTGGCAGTGCAACTCTTAAAGGGGATAGTATGTCCAAGGTGCATCCCTCTAATGGGGGTGGCAAGTGATAAATAAGTGGAATGGAGTAGGGAATGAGGGGCAATCCTGGGCCACATATTAGGGCATAAGGGTAGCTAGATAAGGGGAAGCCCACACCTGGGTATGTAATGTGTAGGAGGGAGAAACCATGGTACATGAGGTGCCTCAACCTTGATTTTTCCACCCTTCTTTATATGCCTTTTGCCTTTTACGAGTTTTCTTTAATTAACTGTTCAGGGCCCAAAGGGCAAGAGCATGATGTGTAGGATATAGCAGTGATTACCCCCTTTGAGGTGGGGCAGTTCATTGCCCTCAAGGGATTGGGACAATCATGGGTTCCTGAATGATAAAGAAGGCTCATATAGGGCCTATGAAACCAGGGTGATGACCATGGATTGGGGTAGAGCTCACGTATTGGCTTTTGCCCACACGCTAATTATTTTGTCCCGGCCATCTTTTGCATTTTGTGGTACAATTTCCTTTTAAATGTGGCCAATTATGCTTTTTTCTTTTCCTTTAACTGCTTCAACCTCTGGGGCATCATTCTAGGCCTAACCCAAGGTGGGGGCAAGGGGATAGGGAGGCTGACCCTCTGTGGACCCAGAAGGGAAGTGTGGACCCAGGTGGGAGAAATGATGAATGGGGTATAGTGAGTGGAAAGGGCATAATATATGCGAATAAAGGAGTGGTGTTGTAACACAAAGTGTCTAGGCACCGCGCCAACGCTTACAGTAAGGGCTGTCACTCTAATCCTTACTCCGTTTAGAGTCTCTCCTAGACAAGTCAAGGGGGGTAGTTCCTAAGGTGAATGAATGAGAATAGCCCGTGAAACACAGGGTCTAGGAAACTTGAAGATGGACAACCTGATGAATTTAGAACAAATCTTGGTCAACTAAGATGGATAGATTAAAATAAGACACAACCACAAGATAACAATGATTATAGACCAGTACCTTAGTATTCGATTAACCATAGACTGAACAGAAACAAGATATTCCAAGTAATTTATATATGTGACAATCATGAATGATCAATGTAAACGCGCAAAACTACAATATGTTGTAGCAATTAAATCCCATGAAGAATTATGAAAATTCATTGCTAAGCAATGATTATTGATTAAAAATGATTTTGTTCAATAACCCCCAGATCTAGAATTAAATTATCATTCTCCAATAGTCAATAAATTTTTTGAAACATTGATAGCACTTGACAATAGAGAAATACTACCACAAAATGAGACCAAGGAAGTTCAATTGTTCCTTAGGAAATTAATTTAATGTGGTAAAATAAATAGATTAAATTTTTAATGTGACAAAAGTAAATTAAAAGGGTTAATAAATCAAAATTTTAACGGGCCATGGGCCACATTAAAATTTTTAATGTATTAGCGCAAATCCCTTTGTTAATTTAACTCTTTAGTAATCTCAAGTCACAAAATTGAAGATTTTTTAAACTTTAGATTTTTTAATGTTTTAGATATTTTTTATATTCTTTTAGATTTTTTTTAGGTTTTTTAATTTTAGAATTTTTTTATGTTTTTCAAAATGAAAATAAATAAAATCAAAATCATAAAAAAATGATAAAATGTAAAACAAATTCAAATCGAAAATAAAAAAAAGAAAAGGGAAATGAAAAATCAAAATCAAAGAATCATAAATAAGAACAAAAATAAATGAAATCAAAAATAAAAGTCAGAAATAAAAAACAAATCAAAATCAATACAATATCGAGTCTCAAATGAAAACGAAAATATACTTACCCTAACCCCTAAAGTATTTACAAATAAAAAAAAAGGTGAAATGAAAAATTAAAAAGGTTGAATGAATCGAAAAATACAAAGAAACTAACCTAATACAAAACGAAAAAAGGGCAAGAGGAAATCAAAATTTTTGTTGCTGTTGCATGCAGGTCGGTGGCGGATTTTTGGATGCAGGTTGATGGGCTGGCAAAGGTTTGTAGGTTTGGAGCAGCGGGAAGGCAGCGAGGGATTGAAGGTTTGGGCAGTGATGAGGAAAATGCAAGTAAAGAGAGATGACATCGAGGGTTTGTAGATAAATGGAGGGAGTGAAAAATTGCAGTAAGTAGACAGATTGGAGCTATGTACAACGTTGGTGGTTTGGAGGGTCGTGGAGAATGCAGATAGCAACAAAAGGCTGTGGGCCTTCTTAAAAAAATTTCTAAATTTTTGCAATAAAAAGAAAAACCCAAAGAGCATTTCCAGGCATCCAACTGTAGCCTCAAGAAACCCAAAATAAACCTAGAAAATCGAATTCCACGTCAATATATTTTTTATGCTTTAGATTTAGCGTTGAAACCCTCATGAAAGTTTCCATATCTAAAAGAATTTGGACTGTAACAAAATTGAATAATATCCCTGGAAAATTAGGTTGATAAACCGCCAGAGATACACATCTTACCCTTTAGGGCCTAGATTTAGACTCTACACAAATTTCCTCCTCAGATCTGTAGCTACACGACAACAAGAAATACCCAAACGATATATATAATGACAAAAACAAAAACTTAGAAAATCCCATGTTAGAAAAATAATTACAGAATTTACAAACTGCACAAGAATGGTAGATCTATCATATTTGAGGAGTATGAGTCCAACTCCGCTCCCAGATTTGATAATCTAAGGTTCTCAACAGCCAGATCTATCAATTTCCCAACACAAAATTAAATTTTTAAAGTTTAAGGAGGTTCTAGCTCGAAACCCTTCGTGCATCACCAACAAAAAATCTTATGATAAGCTCGGGATTAATTTTACTGGGCTCTTTAGAAAACACAGATCGGGAGTTTGCTGGTCCAGTTGAAAACATCCCCTAACGCTTGAGGATCTAAAATCAAGATTTTCCTACAAAACTCAATCCAATCATTAAAAATAGAGCGAGAAAATAATAATAAAACCTGGACAAATAGAGATACGTGCTATTACGTTCAAAATTTAGATTATTATTCAAACCCCAACAACTGAGCAAGATACCTGTACTCAATCACTCTATAGAAGCTATTGTCAATGGCTTTAGAAAAAATTATGCATGCAATCAACACATCTTACAATATTCCCATGAAGAGTAACACCAACAAAACTTAACCGTGAAGTATTTATTTATTATCCGAAAAAAGAGTACACGAGCTTTTTGCTAAGCACACGACTCAAAGGTCAGATAAATTGATTGACGAATGACTTCCTATTTAAAGATAAATCCTCCAACGGTTAGTTCAAGTGATTCTTGTCAAAACAATCTCGACAGTTGATGAAGATTAAAATTTCTTTTAATCTCATCCATCGAAATATTTAAATATTTGGGGAAATTCGAATTTTTCAATTAAATACATTTTAATTAACTCAAAAATTAATTTTTTGAGTTAATTTCCCCCAAAATTTGATTTTGACTTAACCCCCAGGGACCAAAGGCTTAAAATTTAGCAAAATAATTAATTTACCTTACTCCCTGGGCCTCTTAAAATTTAATTTTTAAGGATCGATGAATTTTGCCTTTGGAGAATTTAAATTTACCTAGGACCTGAAATTAATTAAATTTCTGGCTTAGGATTTTAATGAATTTTTGGCCAGAAATTTAATTAATTAACATATGAGGGGATAAATTATTTTTCCAACCCTCAAGACACTTTACATCATGATTTTCATATTTTTTTACATCACAAGGGGGAAAACCCATTTGTAATAGACCCTCACAGATTACCCATTTCTCTGACACATATAATCCAGCAGACCAAGCAATTTGTAATAAAATAACCTAACCAAATAGTTAGGATTATTCCCAAATTACTTTTACATAGACTCGATTTAAAACACCAGGACTCGCATAAGATCCCAGTGACAAAATCCATTCCGGCTTTGGGGTAAGACTAAAGGAAAACTCTGCCAACCATCTGAGAATGGAGCGGTGAGACAAAAAACCTCCAAGAATGTAGATCGTCACTAGAAAAATAGGTTTACTTAGGACATTACATACACGACACGGATCTGCTAAGATTATTTACATTATACACATGCAGAAAGGGTTTACATAACATCTTGGAAGTGACGCTGATGATGATAGTTGTACGACACGGACGCATTGATCAGGCGCTATCCCTTTTGCGAAAAAAGGGGGTGTACTGTTATGGGTCGTTGAGACATAGTGGTGAACAAGTAGGATTGTGCACCCAAAGTCAGGGTTTTCCAAGTAGTACCACCCTGGAACCAAATGGTCAATAAAGGAGATCCCACAGGGCTAAGATCCAAGGGTTACTACCAAAAGAGATCAAGGGGACAAGAGCACAAACTAAGCCCACCGTTTCTGCCAAATCTCCCCATCAATCTATACCCAAAAGTATCCATGATAAGTAAACCCAATACTCAATTACCAAATGACAAGACATACTTTTAGATTCGGGAGGCCCACCTTCAAACATATGATCAATACAGGTGGGTGAGGGACCACATGGCTGGCTCAGGTGGTAGAGAAATGGCGCAACGAGCTAGTAGGCGGCTGCAAGGCGCTGCTAGCTGCTGACTGAGGTTCATCAGGAGAAAAAGTTCTTCTGGGGATATCACCCACAAAGTGGTGGGTAACAGGGCCATCTAGCCTCCCTTTGCCTTTGGAATTGGCTCACTTTACCTCCTGGACGCTGATCTGACCTTTGGCAACTCACATTGGGGTTTCTGGCTATTTGTACTGTTTGTACGACCTCCTTTGCAGATGTATTTGACCTCCCTTTTGTTGCCACTTTGGCAATGGAAAAAAACTGGGAATTTCTCCTCTGGATCTCTGCCCCCAAATGTCTACCACTCCTCTCCGATGATCTTTCTCTTGCTTGAGCTGCGCCCTTGTTAAAGACTGCAAACTAGGTAGCTCGATCCGCCTCTCATAACTCTATCACACTGATCTCTCTGATGCTCAATGTGTCTCTCTCCACCCCTTCGAGCTGCTCTTATAATCTCTCGTTGAATCTTTAACAACCATGATTTAATCTCCATCGATTGTTAAGATCAATTAGATTTCATCAATAGAAGTATCTAGAGCAATCTCGACCATCCTTAATTCATTGAATTTAATTTACCACTTTTCTTAGGTTAGACTTGGGAAATATTTTAATTGCAGCAAATTAATTTAAATAAGGTGTTTCCCAAGTTTATCTTGCGAAACATTTTTGGGTTTTGGAGATTTAGTGATCCTTAGTCTCTTAGTATCATCTGAGACTAGAACACCTGTCCGATGCTACCATAAACTAACAGAGATCAATGCAATTTCCTACTTTATTGTGTTAATCTATTCATCTGGACAGGGCAGGCCTTGTATCAGTAATGGTTTACATAAACATTGGAAGGTTATGTATTAAAAATGGTTAGCAGATACTGTCTTGATTTTACTTCATACAAGTATTGGAGTGACAATTTTGACCTTGATAATTATTTAGGGACAGAAAAAGGATGATAATATATACACTTCCCTAGTCGATTGCAACAGAAGATAAATGTGCTTGTAAGGCTTGAATCTAATATTTTTTAATGAAAGTAATTATGTTAAATGTCATGTAGTTTCCAAAATCATACTGAGGTTTAAATAAAGCCAATATTCCTATACAGACAACATAATAGGTAATATTGTGGCACACTGATCATCTTTGATATTATTTTCTAGTAAAGATTTGCATGATGTCCACTGTTATCACTGCATGTTCAGAAGAAAGCATTATGGTTAGGCAGTTTGCATCCAGAAGTGGTCTGCCAGAAGAATAAAATGTTCTGTACAAACTGATCTCAAGGATCAGAGATAGTTCAGCAGCCTATGTGGATAAGAATGTCTATATAGTGTTCGGATAAAGGTATAATAAAAGTAAATTGCATTGCAATTTTTCTTGTCAGAACAGTTCAATGTTCGCTCTTATTGTTCTGTGTAACTGCGCATATGTTTGACTTAGACTGCTCTGTTGAGAGCAATGTGGAAAAAGTCGAAGTCGGGATTAAATCGGCAAGGGTCCAAAAGTTGAAAAAGTTGTTAAAGTCGGGAGTTTTTCGAAAAAGTCGGCAAAAAGTCGGCAAAATTAAACGGCCAGCCAAAAAAATGAAAAAATCGGGATTTAATTGGCCAGCCAAAAAAATAAAAAAATCGGGATTTAATCGGGATTTATTCCCGACTTTTTCCACACTGGTTGAGAGAGAGCATTGTATATCATCAATTTGCACCCTATATGGTTGTTAGTGCTCTGGACAGTGGATGGCCCAAAGGAGCCTGTACTATGACTGTTCTCCAAGCTGCATTTTCCAGGCTTCCAGTTTTTATATGTGGGGTTATTTCTATTCCTTGATTTCTTTTTCCGTAATCAGGGTTGCCTGTTAATTCTTATTTAACAAGAAACTTCATCTAAATCCAGTTTCGTATTGGACTGCCAAATAAGGTAGTAGGTCCTCAAGGTCTCTGGTTTTGTCAATATTTCTATAGATGTCAGCAATGGATTTTCACTGTGGTCATTTTCCTTACCTCATTCCTCTATGGGAATATTGCACTTAATTTTATTAAATCCCCAATTACTTAAGTTGGTTTGTTGATACTCAAATTTTACCAGTTCAAGGTAACTGCTTTTGTGCATGAGATGTCGGAAAATTAGTTCTAAACTTCTATACCAAGTGATCAGAAATGTTAAAAATGAGTTAGAACAACTTATTTATATTTATTCTTTCTGATCATGCAGATTATAATATGGGTTATTTTGCCCAAAAGTAGGGCCACGTCAACGGCGAATTATGCGAAAAACCTACTTCGAATCACTGTGCTTCTTCAGTATGTCCCAAGGATGATCAGATTTCTACCCTTGCTTGCTGGTCGCTCAGCAACAGGATTTATATTTGAATCAGCATGGGCCAACTTTGTCATTAATCTTCTCATGTTTATTTTGGCTGGACATGTTGTTGGTTCATGCTGGTACCTTTTTGGCCTCCAGGTTAGGAAAACTCTTGATGGTTTGATAACCACACTTTTAAAATCAATGATTCAATGGAAATTCAGTCTTGTGTTTTCTTCTATGAAACTCAACTCTAATGTTCATGATGTTTCTTTAGCATTACGTTAAAAATATCTGTTTCTCGTGGTAATATTCTGGGCGTTGGTCTTGTGTTTCGTTTTTAGGAAGGGTTGTAAGTTCATCCACATGAAGTTTTGCCTTGAATGACAGCATGTAATCCTCTAGTATTCTAGCTTAATATTAATTTTCCCTGAAGCTATGTTAATTGGAGTTCAGAAATACCAGGACTAGAGTTCACCAGTGTTTTTATGTTCAATAGCATCTCACTCATTTGTATTGTGATCTAATCTTTATGGTTCCAAGGCTGTATCCCGCGAAATCCTTTTGTCTGGCCTGGTAAGTTGTGCTGCCTGACTCAGATATTACTAAATTTAATTATTTATTTGGTTTATTAGTAATTTCCATTAATATGCATAAGCACTTCGTTTGTGATAATCTTTGTTGGTTAAAGTGATGGGCTTAGTTGTTTCTGCAATGCCTAGGAAGCTCATGTTTTTGCTAGTTGATTTTGCTTGAATTTTGAACTAAGACTGAAGAATGTTCAGATATGTTCTAAAGATGCTCCAAGAAAAAATGAATGTACAAGATATGGACTTGGTATGGCACGACAGTTAAGAGGCATCGAGGGAGCACACTCTGTATTAGATGTCCATACAGAGGAAGCATCAGACTTCTATTGTGTCCTACATCTCTGCTACAATGAGTTGTACATAATTTTGTTGGTTTCATTTGTTAGGCATTTGCTTTAATGGTTTTACACGGGGAGTGCTTTTAATGATTTCCAAAAGTTATGTCTCAATGAAATGTTATTTACACTATCCGTTTTATTTATTATTTTTTGAGAAAATGCTAATTATACGAATAAAAGAGAAAATATAATACAATAATATGGTGCAATTAAAAATGTCATATCCCCTTTTCTAAAATTTTCTATTTTAACCGATAAATTTTCGAAGTTTTCTTTGAGGACTTTTGTTAAACATTTCACAAACACTTGGTGAGCAAAATAAATAGCATGTACAGCAAGGATAGTGCGAGGGAAACCAATAAATTTATTAGTTGAAATAAAGGGTTTACATGCAAATATTAGCTTATGAACTTGGACACCTCTCTGGCAAATGGTTGAACAAACTCAGCCTCCAAAGATAATGACTTCCGCACTTAAAACTGAACTCGGCGCATAAGGAATTTGGCCAGGGAAATGAGATAAACTTGGCCCTCTCAGCAAATGATATTGAGTTCAGCAACATGGCCCCTCTGCATGAATGCTCAACTCCAACAAAATGAATCAGGCTATTTATGTGACTCGGTAATCTGCATACAAAAGATCGCACTCTAATAGTACACATTGTACCTATGGCACTTACATTGAAGATCACATTCCCTAAGTAACCCTCACATTTCTTTGAAACTCGTATAAATTACAGTGGCCTGTCCTATTTATCTGGTTGCTATTTCTCGTGACTCATGGCTCGACATTGAATCTCTGTCACACGCGATATATATGTGCGGATCATTCTATATAATTTGTTGAAGGTATATCTGTGAGGCTTGCATTGATGTATCAGTGGTCCGTTTCATTACAATGGCTCGATTTATGACAAAACGGCTCGCATCGCTTTCTCTAGTGGCCCGCATCCTCAATGGCTCGAATCTACACATCTTTGTGACATGCAAACAATTATTTATTTGAGCTAGATCACATTATGACTCGCATCTCTGCGGCACGCATTATCTGTGTTAGCTCGCACTTGTTGTAATATTGTATCCTATATTCTTTATGGGTAACATGTGGTGGTTCGTATTCCTTGTGACTCGTATGGGCAGCATATGGATGGACGACATACGATGAAAATGAAACAGTGCCCTTGATGAAAGACAATGATGTAGTTATATTGACAATAACCCTACATATGACAATAACCGTGATGCATATGATGACAGTGACTTGAAGATTTGACAATAATTTACTCCATAGATACGGAAGCCATGAGACTTCTCATCTACATAAGGAGTCTAAATTCTATTATGAAGCTGACCTGAAGTTTGGATTTGTATAAAGAGTACCCTATCATAGCATATAGCTTGTGAAAGTGAAAGAATAACTATATAGATCATCTAAAGACCAAGATTGTGTAAGCTCATCACTACGCTATGAAAATGAAGAAACTGTCTCCTTTTGAATGAATTTGATAAATGTTAACTCAAGGAACAAGACCAGGTCTTTGCAAAAGAGAGGACAGGTAAAAATCAAATGAGGTACGTATAATTTTTTGTGACCTATGTCAATTGTTTATAATGATTTAGGTCATGCTGTTTATCATAAAAAGGTATGCATAATTTTTATGTGCATTTCATGTTATGGGTCAAGATTTTCTAGGGTTTTGTAGCTGTTCCTTTGCATTTTTTTTAAATCTTGAGAATTTAGGGTTTGTAGGCCTTGCAAAATTGCAAAGTCTTGAAGACTTCTGGTATTTAGGGTTTTTAAACCCTAGCTCAGATTGAATTAACCCTAGGAGAGAAAAACCCTAACCCTAATTAATTGTTCCCTCTAAGGAAACCCTACCTTTGAGGAAATGGTATCTAGGGTTTGCAAGGAAGAATGTTCTTCAATATTAGAACCCTAGTTTTGAAAGGTAAAACCCTAGGGTATGTGTTACATTGTAGCAAGTACAATATTTGTCTAGGGCTCCAACCCTAGATGAAGGCACCAATCTTCAATCTCCCAAGCTCCAACCTCTATTTTACCAAGCACCGACTTGGACTTCCCAAGGCTCTAACCTTGTCACTTTGAGGCACCAACCTCTAGGGCTCCAACCCTATCTCTGTTATAGGGACCAACCTAGTCTCTTGATGACTCCTATCCTCTAGGGCTCCAACCCTATCTTCCAAGGCACCAACCTTGTCTCTTTGAGGTTCCAACCCTTAGATTTACTTCATCAAGATATGTTTGGTTATACTTCACGGCTTCCAATGTCTTCTTCAACAAGCCCTATCAATCTTCAGCTATGCCTTCACTTAGTCTCCATGTCACATCATCAATGACAACCTTGTTCTTCACATGAAGGTGTCACCACATCTCTTCATGTTACCCAAACAAAACTTCTTCAAGGTCACCTCATGATGGCTTCAATGCATCATGGTCTTCAATGATCTCCACAAATCTTCAATATGCTGCTTCACAAATTTCTCCAACTCTGCCCTATTATGTTCCCAAGAGAAGACTTCAACAAGCTCTATTTGTCCAATCCCAATAAATCAACACTTCGACCACGAAAACTTCAACCACAACAACTACGACAACTTCGACGATGACAACTACAACAACTTCGACCACGCAATTACGGCAACTTCGACCACAACAACTACGACAACTTTGACCACGACAAATATGACAACTTCGACCACGACAACTACGACAACTTTGACCATGGCAACTACGACAACTACGGAAGCTTCAACCACGACAACTACGGTAGCTTCAACCACGACAACTACGACAACTTCGACCACGACAACTACAACAACTTCGACCATGACAACTACGACAACTATGACAGCTTCGACCATGGCAACTACGGCAACTTCGACCACGACAACTATGGCAGCATCGACCACGACAACTTCAGCAGCGTCGACCACGACAGCTTTCGACGACGATTTTATGCCCAAAAATAATTATCCTTTCTTTTCTTCCTAAACAACAGTCTCCTTGTTCTCCTCAGCCTTCTTTCTTCTTTTGTACTTCGTATCTCTGAATTCTTGCCCGAATTGCAAATCAAAATGAAGTGTTTAGATGTCTATTTATAGAGATTTCGTTTATAACTGAAGGGACACGTCTGTTTGAATTGAGGCTGACTAGTATGGCTGAGTGTAGGTCCCCTCACTACTAGGAATAATTTCCTTAACTTAAAAATTCAATATCTCAAAAACTATTGGGAGTTTCAGGGCAAATAAAGGCTCTTTAGAAAGAGGAAAAAATCCTCTTTAAGATGGTCTAGGATCCATTTTGAAAGGATGCCTCCAAGGTGTACAAAATATTTTTTCTTTGTGACTGTCCTTAAATTTTATGCATAAAAAGTTTGGGACAACATGAGGAATGTTTGGACAACGTGGCTTCTTCATTGTTATCAATGTCATCATAGGATGATATAGTCATTATGTAGGAGTGCAACATCCATGTAGCATGACGCATCAACAATGTCATGATATCCATAGTGCAACATCATTAGGAGAACTCCAAAATAGTCTTCCAACCATCAAATGACCTCCAACCATGTTATCAAAACCTCATCAATTCTGGTCATTCATCGAGAGTATGACATCATCAATTGTAGTCCTCCATATGTCATCAAGGGCTTCTAAATACTTGGCACTTAGCACTTCTTAAGACTTCTTTATTAGTGACTTGACATATTAATTGATGACATTCTTATCAAACAAGAGTTATGACATTATCATCTCGAACCAGGGATCTATTGTCTTCAAACTTATCATCACATTCTAGGGTTTCATGATGTTCATTAGGCATCTCAAGAATAATTGCCATCTCGGCAAATGCCATATTGACATCAATGACAACCTTGATTAACAAACCCTAGAAGTACACTTCTGAGAAATTATGGAAACCCTAGATTGACAAGATTAACATCATGCTCTTGTTTTTGTCTATTTTTCTTCGTTGTACTTGCTGGTGAGAATCGTAGGCACATAATGAAGGTTTTCAAAATTGAGGAAGTGAGATGAGAAGGATGAAAGAACAAAGTAAAGCAAGACTCATGCTTGATGATGACTTCTTAATAATGATGAGCATAATAGAAAGAGGGCGCTGTTTGAATCTTGATGATATTGAAGCTTCTAGCAAATGAACACATTGATGATTGACAAATGAAGCAGAACCTTGTTGTAATATGAAAATAGAGCATGCAAAGGAATGTTGACTTTAGAGAGAGCGAGTAACAAGATTTGACATGACACCCTGACTAAAGGATATCATAATTTGGCAACTTTGATATTAATGATTCGCTTCGATATGACTTGGCACCCTGGGAGGCTCACATATTGCAAAAAAAATATGTGGAGAGGATGGAAGAAGAGCTTGCTAAACGATGTTGTAATGACAATTTCTTGATTTGATAAGAAAGCACATGGATTGGGTGAACATCACTTTTGATGACCTGGAAAAGCTTAAAAATAGAACTGATATTGGAAAGTTGATATGAATCTTTGACGAATATGAGGCAAAAGTCTGTTATAAAGGAAGAAGACATATGCTAGCAACTATGAGGAAACTCGGCTCCTTGAAGATGAAAGATGAACCATTTGATCCAGGAAGCTCGAAGTTTGATATGACATGATGCTGTTAGAAGCTAAGAAACCGTGTCATGAAGATGAAATGTGAAAGAAGGTTGAAGCTCATATATGATGTATTGCGAAATAGGGGCCCTTGCAGCGACAACTAGATCTTCATGGAAGAGCATGTAGTTGATGTGTTGATGAAGTATGAGACCAACTAAAGGTTTTGATGATGTTTCCTTGATTAAGAGGGAGCAAGAAATCTCCTTCATATTTGAGAAAGGAGTAAGGACCTCCTCCTCGATTGAGAGGGAGTGATGGTGGACATCATATTCTCCATATGTGTCATGCACTAGTCTAGGACTAACCGTCGTACGTCTAGTGTATCACACTGGGAGGGAGAATGGAGGGTTGGATAAGCATCTGGTACTGGTGCTCCTTGAGGGTTGGAATCCAAGATAGGAAGTAGTCCCGTGGACCACCACTCTTTGAGGGTTGGAATCCAAGATAGGAAGTAGTCCCGTGGACTGCCACTCTTTGAGGATCTGATAGGGTACCCAATATAAGAGTATTTGAAGAGCACTGATATTCTTTGAGGATAGGGAATCCAAGATAAGAATAGTCCCTAAAGGACATATCTTGTGAACATTCGTATGGGGTATGTGCCTTGAGAGGCTATGGTGGTGTCCATATGTATGCCTCCCAGCATTGTGATCTAATCTTGTGGAGAGTTAGAGCTTGTCAAGTCAAGGCCTTGCGATGTTGATATTTGACATTGCTGGTTATGATGTTGATGCTTAAAGATGGCTTACCAATCCGACTTTTTTTATGAGAATATTTCAACTTGAGAAGTATCCTTGTACCAGTTGTGGAATTATGAATACCTACCTAGTTAAGAGGGAGTGTTAGAAATTGTAACTAGGTTCGGTCTTCATAATGATCTTTGTACTTATGTCATTGTATATTTTAGTTAAAAGAAAATGAAGAAAAATAATTATTATTATTATTATTTTATTAGATAAGCATGTTCTTCATACTTTAGGAGTTGTTGAGTCAAAGAGTCAAAGTCCTATTTGGACCTATTATAAAGAAAAAGGAAAACTAATTTTCTAGATGTGATTTTAGGTGAAAAACCCCTCAAGATGCCAAGTCGACCCTGTCACCGTTAAATCTAGCAGGGGTCCTAGGAGAGGTTCCAAATGGGAAACTACTAGACCAAGTGGTAACAATGCGACAAAGACCCATTGTCACCTCAGTTAATGTCCCCTGCTTTTTACGAACTTTCACCGATAGGAGTCCCGGTATAAGGGAAATCACTATGAATGGTATTTCAATGATGTGGGGATAGTGATTTTAAGAGCCCATTTATAGTAGAGACTCAGATGATAGGACTTGCTCAAGAAGCAAGGTATAGGGCTCTCCAAGAAAGGCTTAAGAGGAAGCCTAGACCTAGGGATTAGTGATATTCCTTGATAAAGGGTACTCTAGACCTAAGATCCTTAAGAGAATAGGGTTTCTAAAGTGGCCTTGTGAAATTAGAATGATGAAAGGCACAGAACCACAAAGAAGCCCGAGTGGGCCTAGGCTAAGTCTAGGGTTTCAGGTGAGACTGCAAACAAAAAGATCTAGACCAAACAAGGGAGAAGAAGAGGGTGAATGAAATTGAAATTGACTTGAGTTTTTAGTGCAATGACCCTTAAGGAAGCCACTAACCAAGGAAACCTAGGGACACAAATGAAGTTGGAGCTAGGGCTTGGGATAGTTCCAAATCTAGCCATGGAAAATTCTTCAATCTTCGTGAGGGCCTAGGGAAAACCCCAGCGCAATTGTTTCCCAAACTTGGAAGAGTTTCGGGAATTTCACTAAGCGTTCCAGTGTTGGTGGTCATCCTTTACCATTACCTTATTCTAACATTTTAGAGAGCACATTCAGCCTAGTGCTGCCATGCATTTTTGCACATTTTGTATTTAAGCTCTCTTCTTGGACTCACACATACCCCTTCGGATTAAGGAGGTGAATGCTGGACACTTAATCCTCTAAGGGTTGTTTTGGAAGTTGAACAGTCAAAGGGAGTCCAAGAGACCACTTGGAATATGAAACCAAGGGTCACTCCAATGTATTATAAATATGTATCATTGTGAATAATATATGCAATTCAAGGCTTATCCTTCACACTCTTGTCTTCGCCATGGTTATGTTTAACAGTTAATTTCCAAATTTGCAATTGACAACTCCTCCGCATCTTCCTCACTCTCTTGGTCATCTTGACCATCCAAATCCTCATCAGGGGATGAGCCATATTTTTCTTTAATGGCATGACACAAGGAATCAAATGTCCCAGTGTAATAAATGAGCTCACAGAAGAGATAATCTAAATGATTTTCTTCATGCTCCTGCTGTATACTATAGAGGTCAATCCTGCTTTTATTATAGAAGTTGAGCAAGAAGTCGTCATCCTCAGGTTTTATTACATGCTCACAAAAATCATTCCACACATCCAGTCTTTCTCACAACTTATGAAGGCTCTCAAGATCATGTATAAGATCTTTTCCATAATCTGCCATTCTTCATGATCATGCATATAAAACCCAAGTGGAGTTGCCAAGGTGATTTTTAATGCCTTGATAGATGCTTGCTTCACCCTACAAGCATTAACTTTGAAATTCAATGAAGAACTAGGGCTTTGTTCTTCCAATGGAGTCGCCAAGAATGATATGTTGATAATGTCATAAGAGAACAAGACAAGTGTCTCGTGACCCTAACAACGATGCCAAAAATGTTATCGCTCAATCTAGCAGGGGTCCTAGGAGGGGTTCGAAAGGGGTAGCTACTAGACCAAGTGGCATCAATGGGACAAAGACCCATTGTCACCTCACTGAATGTCCCTTGCTTTTTATAGACTTTCACCGATGGGAGGAGTGCTGTTATAAGGTAAATCACTATGAATGGTATATCAATGATGTAGGGATAGTGATTTTAAGAGCCCATTCATAGGAGAGACTCAGATGATAGGGCTTACTTGCTCAGGAAGCATGGTATAGGGCT
This sequence comes from Pinus taeda, assembly GCA_000404065.3. NCBI lineage: Eukaryota > Viridiplantae > Streptophyta > Pinopsida > Pinales > Pinaceae > Pinus > Pinus taeda. The sequence continues at coordinate 330,212 of APFE031113970.1, forward strand.
CTCTAAGAAAGGCTCAAGAGGAAGCCAAGACCTAGGGATTAGAGATATTCCTTGATAAGGATGCCCTAGACCTAAGACCCTTAAGGGAATAGGGTTTCTAAAGTGGCCTTGTGAAATCAGAATGATGAAAGGTGCAGAACCACAAAGAAGACCAAGTGTGCCCAGGCCAAGTCTAGGGTTTTGTGTTGAAAAATGCAGCAAGAAATTCTCAATTTGATTTTGCCTTGATTAAATTGAGAAAATTCGAATTTCCACATCAACAGACAACTTGGATGATGTTAACTTGTGTGACATGGCTTGTGTCACCTAGTTTACTCAGTAAATTCGAGTTGGAGGAGTTAGAGTTCAGTTAAGCATGCGTGATTATTAATTTGTAGCAATGAAGGTCAGTTATCTAAGGTTGTTTTCAGTTAAACTAGTTCCAAATGTTGGAGGAACTAGTGGATGGTTAAGTTGTGGAGTGAGACTTTAGTCAAACTTAGTGATGATCCAATTAACTAATCAATCAACCTAAAATAGCTAGTGCATGCAGAGAATTTGAGTTCCCCAAGCTTGGAGGAGATTCCAATGCAGTGTAACATCAGTTGTACACTAGTCTTGAGTTTATAGGTGTTTCATGTAGTCAGATGATCAGCCTAAGGAATTGTGCAATTCAATTTGAGGAATTTCCTAAATAATAGGGGCCTAATTCCTCAAGGAACAACACAAGGAAATAGGAGCTCAAGGCGAGGCAAAATTTGACTAAGTTTGGATCATAGGGCTTTAATGAGCAGAGAGATACACTATGCACTTGCAGGGTATGTTCAGTTGAGCAAAGAAATTGTAATTCATCTCTATTCATTTGATCAATGCAAGCAAGCATTGAGATTTTTAGCAGATTGCTTTCCCCAGATAAAAATACTTGTTGCGTGTGTGTTATTTCGTCTTTCATGTCTGAGATTTTTGTTCTAAATTGTGAATTATTGTCCACAGAGCAGTAGAGTAGGTTTTTGTCTTCTGATTTTTATTAAAACTTAATGAGAAATTGCAAATCTACAACCTAATTTCTACATGGTATCAGAGATGAATTCACATTAGAGCAGGAAATTTGAAATTGTTTCTCAGAGGTTCGAATGTGAAGATCAATGTAGTAGGATTTGTTCATAGTTGAGAAGAGGGCCTTCAATGGATGAAGGCTAGAGTATGCCTTAGAAGGCACCTCAAATTTTGTTGCATGGAAGGACTGACTAGAGGCAGTATTGGATGACAATGGATTGCTTGAGTATGTCAAAACAAATTTCCCAAGACCACCAACAACTGATGTCCAGGACCTTGCAAAGTGGAAGAAAGGTGTAGCCAAAGTGAGGAGAATGATCTTGGAGGGAGTACATGATCACATTGTCTCGAATCTCCACGTAAAAGAAACTCCATTTGCAATGTGGAAAGCACTGACAGAATTGTTCGAGAATAGTCGTGACCACAGAAAGTTGGCGCTCAAGGATAAACTTCGAAGTATCAAGATGCAGAAGAATGACACTATATCGCAGTATTCGAGCAGGTTCGCACAATGTTGTGATGAACTAGGCATCGTCGGTGTTACTACCCCTGAAGATGACTTGGTAGGCCTAGCCCTTCTGGGCCTTCCCAAGCGCTGGCATAACTATCAAGATTCGGTGAACGGGAGGGAGAAAATACCGAATTGGGAGCGCTTATGGTGCAATTTGGTACAGGAGGAAATAAGGCGGAATACCAAAGATGGGACTTCATCCATGGGCGAGGATGAAATTTTTTTGCATTGGCTAGAAAGGCAAAGAAGGGAAAAGGGAAGAAATCCCAATCCAAACCAGAATCTAGTCAGGGGGGTAAGAAGAAAGATTTGTCAAAAATTAAATGCTTCCATTGTCATGAATTTGGGCATTATGCCACGAAGTGTCCACACAAGAAGAGAAGCAAGAAGACCTCAGGAGGAGTAGCACGTGAAGCTTTGACTTCATAGTTCAAGCATGACTTCACCCTCATTGCATGCATGGCCAACACAATGATGGGGAGTGTGTGGTACTTGGACTCAGGTACATCGTTCCGCATGACGGGTTGTAGAGATTTTTTCAGTGGCCTGGAGGAGAATGATTTGCAGATGCACATCGAGATAGGGGACGAAATAAGGTATAGCGCAACTGGGATTGGTACAGTCACCTTTTAGAGGGAGTTGGGCTTGCCCCTCAGGCTCAAGGATGTCATGTTCATTCTGGGCCTAAAGAAAAATCTCATCTCTGTTGCAGTTTTGGAAAACTGTGGTTATGATGTGATCTTTAGCAAAGGAAAGGTATTCCTAAGACACATAGCCACGGGACAGGTGAAGCAAATCAGGGTTCGTGTGAAGAACCTGTACAAGCTAGATGTGGAGGATTGTGCCGCATTGAGCACAAAGGCAGAGAAGGTGCACAGCTACGATGTTGGTGAACTTTGGCATAGAAGACTTTGCCATTTGCATCATTGCGCTTTGAAGATCATGCAACAGATAACCATGGGCCTACCCAAAGGATCACTTGAGCAATAGGATGTATGCAAAGGATGTACTTTGGGGAAGTACACAAATCCACATTCCATGATTGAGACAACAAAGCACATGCAATTCTGGAAAGGATCCACTTTGATGTCTATAGACCTTTCTCCACATCGTCCACTGCCAGGCACAAATATTTTGTCATTTTTGTTGATGACTTGTCACGGAAGTGCTGGATCTTCTTCATGTAGAAGAAAGATGAGACATTCTCCTAGTTCATAGAATTCAAGGCACTGGTTGAGAAAGAAACTGGCAAGAAGGTGAAGGCTCTCAGGAATGATAATGGAGGTGAGTAGGTGTTGAATGAATTTAAAAAATTTTGTGCAAAAGAAGGCATTCGACGAGAGTTGTCAGGACCCCACAACCCACAATAGAATGGGGTGGCTGAGAGAAAGAACCGTAGCATTGTGGGAGCAACGAGGGCGATGTTGCATGATCAAGGCCTACCTTTGCATTTGTGGGCCGAGTAATGCAACACAACAGTCTATTTGCAGAACCGGAGTCCTCATCAAATTCTTAGCATGATTACACTGAAGGAGGCTTTTTCGGGGAGGTGGTCAGATGTGTCGCACTTCATGATTTTTGGAGCCTCTGTTTACTGCCATGTCTCCAAAGAATCAAGGAAGAAACTAGAGCTGACAACGGAATTGAGGGTATTTGTGGGTTACATAGAAACTCCCCACAATTACCATGTAATGATCCTAAATAGGAATGTAAGTGATATACAAAGCATTCAAACAATCTAGCAATCAGAAAAAACAAAATATACATTAAGCACCCATGGAAACACTAGAAATAGAGAACAGTTGAGTCATTTTATTACTTGTTCAAGAGCAAAATACAATAGTAAAATAGAATGGTGCACCTGGGCTTATCTCAATGGACAAGCTTGACAAAATCCAAGTGAGAAAATGGTGAACTAAAGGCTGCTACAACTGCGGCACCAAACTGAACTGCGCTGCCCCAGAAAACTACTATGCTTGCTAACTTCTAAGGGATGGAATCACTGCTTCTCGTGCTCAGAAAATTATGAGATTTCAGCTCCTTGCTCCTTGGCCTAAACCCAACAAAACGCATGAAGGAATTGGCCAAATGTTGACCTCGGAATTTTGGCCCAAATTCCCCTTAGCTCCTTTAGTTGCCGGCGGCTGAGTTGGGACCCCTATTTGGCCCCTTAGATTTGCCCAGAAAATTTTATAAAATCAAGAGTGTGATCCTTGTCCAAAACCCAGAAAATCCTAGAAAGGGTTTCCCTTGGTTCCAACCTTAAAAAATTGACCTTTCACAGCTTGGCCCTCCCCCAATTTCGAATTCTGTTGTTCTGACTGATCTTTTCAATCTGTGCTCTCCCAACTCCAGCAATCCTCCTCAAATGGCCCACCAAGTGATCTCCCACTTCTCCCGACCAGCTCCAACTCTACAATTCCTTCCTCCAACTCCCACATGACCCTAGTGGTGGCTCTCTGCGTAGGTCCCAGGTAACTGTAAATCAAACTATTGGGATCCTGGTTCTGTTGGCTCCAAAACTCACAAGAAACGCCGACCCTTTGTTGCTCTCCCATCATCTAACTCTCTCGGCAAATGCTTGATCACTGATAGCTCCAAACTCCCCCTGCGTATTCTCCGGCTAGCCAGAAATACACACTCCCTGTTGTGGCTAAATGGTAGTGCTGTACACACTCCAGGAACTCCTGAAATACTTATGGAACTATCTCTCTAGGGAAGGCACGAATGATCCCCCAAAGTAGAGGTTGAATCTCATGCTTGAGAGATTTGTGTCCAAATAGCCGGTTGACTCAGCTAAACAGTAGAGCGAATAGTCAAGTAATTTTGATTGCAAGGTGTAAGAATGACTCCAAATGAGAGCTCTCTCCTCTTTTTATCTTTGTGGGATTTCCTTGCCTCATGTGGGCCCCTCCATCCAACACTTCAAATTCCCTTCAAAGTTCAAACCATTCGAATGGCCTAGTTCGAATTCCCACGTGGGTGGCCCCCACCTTCCACTACCAACCAAATTAGTCGAATTTCCTCCTAAGTCCCTAAGTCGAAAATGTTGGGTTCTTTCCCTTAGCCAAAATTGTGCAAAAACATGTGGAAACACCCTGTTACAAATGTGTTTGAGAAGGGACATGACATACTGTGTGTACTTGCCATCCCTCAGTATAACAGCTGTAGGAAGGGATGTAAATTTTGATGAAGATCAAGAGAGGTAGGAAAAGGACTAGGGAAGCTGAGAGACTTGTGCAAGATGTGAAGGAGAATGTGGGTGCTCCTTCAAATTAGCACAGACAGAGACGGTCACCATATCGGTACACTAGCTACATGGCTCTAATGACTGAGCTTGTAGAGATTGAGCCATCCTCTTTCGAGGAAGCAGTAGAGAAACCTGTATGGGTTGTGATGCAATGGTGGAGGAATACAAATCCATTATAAAGAACAATGTTTGGGAAGTGGTCCCAAGACCAACAGACAAATTATTTGTGGGTTCGACATGGATATTCAAGGTAAAGCATGCAACAAACAGAAGCATATACATATACAAGGCCAGATTTGTGGCCAAGGGGTACTCTCAAGTGGAGGGGATTGACTATGAGGAGACCTTTGCTCCAACAGATGGATGTAAAAACAACATTCCTCAATGGAATTATTGAGGAGGAGGTGTATATCGAGCAACCAGAAGGCTTCAAGACTTTTGATTGAGAGTCTCATGTGTGCAGACTCAAGCGAGTTTTTTATGGTCTCAAGCAAGCACCCTGTGCATGGTACACCATGATCGATAGCTATCTCATTGGTTTGGGCTTCACCAAAAGTGAAGCAGATGCAAACCTCTATCATATTTTGGTAGAAGGAAAATTGTTGATTATGGTCTTATATGTTGATGATTTGATTTTAACTGGTGATGAGCAACTAATCAGATTTTGCAAGGAGGACCTTGTAAGAGGGTTTGAAATGAACGACATGGGTCTCATGCACTACTTCCTTGGATTGGAAGTATGGAAAGGTGATGGGGAATGGTTTGTCTCTCAGGGCAAGTATGCTAATGAGATACTTCAGAGGTTTTGCATGGACAATTGCAAACCCATGGAGACACCTCTAGCGACCAACTGGAGGAAAGAGGATGCCACTTTAGGTGAGGAAGTGGATGCTACTGTTTACTGACAGTTGGTAGGTTCATTAATGTATCTTGTGAACACACGACCAGATATGTGCTATGTAGTCAACCAGCTGAGCCAAGCTATGGTTAGGCCAACCAAATTATTTTGGAAGGAAACTAAGCATGTTTCACGGTACCTCATAGGCACTACCTAGTTTGGACTATGGTGTATACGAACGAAGGGAGTGGAGCTATCTGGCTTCATAGATGCAGATTGGGCGGGGAGTCCATCAGACTGAAAGAGTATATTAGGTGGAATTTTTAGTGTTGGTTACGCAACGATTTCTTGATACAGTAGGAAGCGAAGATCTGTGGCATTCAGCTTGACAAAAGCAGAATACATGGTTTCCAGTCAAGCAACATGTGAGGCGATTTGGATGAGAAAGATACTTGTTGGATTGTTTGGTTGGATGATGGATCCAACTATGATCTACTATGATAATCAAAGTTGTATCAAGCTCTCTGAAAATCTTGTTTTTCATGATCGATCCAAGCATATAGATATCCGGTATCACCATTTGCGGGATTGTGTGCAGAGGTAGATAATGTTGTTGCAATACATTTTGACAGAGGAACAAGATGCTAACATTTTGATAAAGGCCTTGCCAAGAGGGAATTTCAAGTTCCATAGGTGCAAGATAGGGGTGGTTGATAATTCCTTTCTTGCTAAGAGGGAGTGTTGAAAAATGCAGCAAGAAATTCTCAAATTGATTTTGCCTTGATTAAATTGAGAAAATTCGAATTTCCACATTAGCAAGCTACTTGGATGATGTTAACTTGTGTGACATGGCTTGTGTCACCTAGTTTACTCAGTAAATTCGAGTTGGAGGAGTTAGAGTTCAGTTAAACATGTGTGATTGCTAATTTGTAGCAATCAAGGTCGATTATCTAATGTTGTTTTTAGTTAAACTAGTTCCAACTATTGGAGGAACTAGTGGAGGGTCAAGTTGTGCAGTGTGACTTCAGTGAAACTCAGTAATCATCCAGTTAACTGATCAATCAACCCAAAATAGCTAGTGCATGCAGAGAATTCGAGTTCCGTAGGCTTGGTGGAGATTCCAAGGCAGTGCAACATCAATTGTAGACTAGTCTTGAGTGTACAGGCATTGCATGTAGTCAGATGATCAGCCTAAAGAATTGTGCAATTCAATTTGAGGAATTTCCTAAATAATATGGGCCTAATTCCTCAAGGAACAACACAAGGAACTAGGAGCTCAAGCCGAGGAAAAATTTGACTAAGATTGGGTCAGAGGCTTTCAATGAGCAAAGAGATAGGTTATGCATTTGCAGGGTGTGCTCAATTGAGTAAACCAACTGTAATACATCTCTATTCATTTGATTAATGCAAGCAGGCATTGGGGTTTTTAGCAGATTGCTTTCCCTAGATAAATATACTTGTTGCATGAGTGTTATTTCTTTTTGCATGTCTGAGATTTTTGTTCTAAATTGTGAATTATTGTCCACAGAGCAATAGATTAGGTTTGTGTCTTGTGATTTTGATTATTACTTCATGAGCAAATGCAAATCTACAACCTATTTTCTACATTTCAGGTGAAACTTCAAACAAAGTGATCTAGACCAAACAAGTGAGAAGAAGAATGTCAATGAAATTGAAATTGACTTGAGTTTTTAGTGTAATGACCCTTAAGGAAGCCACTAACCAAGGAAACCTAAGGACAAGAATGAAGTTGGAACTAGGGGTTGCGATAGTTCCAAATCTAGCCGTGGAAAATAATTCAAACTTTGTGAGGGCCTAGGGAAAACCCCAACGCGGTTGTATTCCAACTTGCTCTCCAAATAGATGGCTCAAACAAATTTTGCTTGATGCCCTAGGAGACCTCTAGGGGTTAGGGCTTAAAAAGGAGAGGAGGTGAGGAAATATATTCTTTAAGGTGATCACCAAGGATAAGATTAGTGCCTAGTCTATTTGGAGAATGGAGTCAATGTGCTTTCAATTTTTTGAGTGTCTTTACCCAATCAAGGAGTCTTATGGAAACTTCGCATAGCCCTAGAGGCAACTACTGTTGAAATTTCTAAGTATAACACGTAAAATTTTTTTTGTGCATTATCTGGTTTATTTCACCTACTTGTTTATTTCTTAACAAGTTATTTAACCATATAAATACTGAAAATAAACACAAATGCAGTCTCAACTCATCTACAGAACATAAACCGAAAATAAGGGACAAACACACAAAGGATACCGTTATTTTTGGACAATCATCCCTGGAAAAACCCAATGTGGGAAAACCGGTGCAACAGTTCCGAGGGTTTTATTATTAAGCAACTTTCTTGAGTACAACTAGGGTGCCAAACTGGCTCACCCAACGGAGATATCTATCTGGCAGTGATACCTCTCTTCGGAAGCAGATATTCAACAAGTCTGCTCCACGAAAATCTCTCCAATGCTTCTTTGAGGCTCTGCGTCAGCGCTTTTGGCCTCTGCGTCATGAAAATTCTATTATTGCAACAACTGATTTATTTTTCCTACTTATTATTCAATAAGTTATTTACGAAATTGCTTCAGTAAATATTAAAATAAACTCTACTGCAGATATCACACCATAGAACAAAACCAAAACATGCACAAAAACAAACACATCAACACAACTATTTTTGGACGAATGTCCTCATAAAAACCCAATGCGGGAAAATCGGAGCAATAGAGGAGGATTTTATTATTAAACAACTTTTCTGAGTACACTAGGTGCCAAACTGGCTCACCCGACTCATATAAATTCTCTCACACCTCTCCTAGGCTCAGCGTCTGACCTGCTAGCCTCTGCGCAGCTCCCAGACCCTCTGCGTTAGCAATTTGCCTCTCTGCGTCAGCACTGGGCCTCTCTGTGTCACCCACGCAGGCCCTCAGTGACTCCGCAATCCTGCTGCCTCTACGTCTCTCTGCGTGGCTTTGCTTCTACCTTTTTGATCTCTGCGCTGATCCTTTAGTACCGTCCTTGCCTCTCAGCTCCATACTCGCTACCTCTTGCTGCAATCTAGACCTCTAGTTCGAATTTCTCAGCAAACACCGCTCCAAAAATTGCACTGGTCTCCCTCAGTATGTCTCCAACTCATCCTCAAGTCCCCTCTTATACTTTTCCTATTGATGAATCAACGATCGAGATTAAGTCCCTAATCAATGGCTAAGATTAAAATAGACTTGATCCTTATCTTTTGGAAGCTTCTCATCCTTATCTTTATTAATACCCATTAATATTTTTATTTCCCTAAGTTTAGACTTAAGAACTCATTAAAAATATTAATTATTTTAATAACTCTTCATCCGGATGGATTTTTCCAAAACGATTTCTGGGTTTTGGAGATCTCATGTGCTTTAGCCTCTCCACCAATTTCATGGCTAGAGCACATCCAATGCTACCCTAAATCAACACTCCCTCTTAGCGAGGAACATGCTCTAGTAATACTCCACTTTAAGCATCACTCTGATTATATGGCACCGGTACCTGTGCTGATGCTAGGCCTCGCCACCCAACATCCTCTGCACTGTTGCTTCCTGTATTGCTGTTCTGCCACTGTGACTGTTGCATCTGTACGACAGCCCCCTCTGCATCCGTGCTGCTACTGGTCCTTCTTCCCAACACTTCATTTGCACTGCGACCTCTTCTCATTATGCTGCATCGTGCTACTGCTAACTGCTACTGCACCACAACATCATACCCATTTCTGCTACTGAAATGGGTTCTTTATCATCCCCATCTTCTCCCTGAAATAATCAAACTTTGTTCTTCCAAGGGCCTTGGTAAGGATGTCTGCCACCTATTCTCCTGTAGGAGTGTAGCACAACTATACAGCTCCTCATTGGACACAGTCTCTGATAAAGTGACATCGAATATCAATGTGCTTTGACCGATCATGAAATATTGGATTTTCAGAGAGCTTGATGCAACTCTGATTATCACACATGATCCTGGTCGTCTCCATCTTTCTTCTGAATATGTTCACAAGCAGTTTTCTAAGCCATATGGCTTCGCACGAAGCTGTGCTTGCAGCCATATACTCTGCTTCAGCTGAGCTCAAAGCTACGGATTTCTGTTTCCTACTGCACCGGGTGGTCATTCCTGATCCAATGTTGAAACAGTACCCAGAAGTACTTTTCCGGTCTACTGAACTTCCTGCCCAATTTGCATAAGTAAATCCACTCAATCCGATATCCTTGCTCCTGGTTTACAAGAGTCCATAATCAAATGTTCCTTGCAAATATCTGAGAACATGTTTGGCTGCTGCCCAGTGCACCCTCTTAGGTACCACCATGCACTGACTGAGGGTGTTGACAGCGTAAAAAATGTCTGGCTTGGTATTGACCAGATACAGCAAGAATCCTATGAGGTCCCTGTATAAGGTGGGATCAACATCCTTGTCTTCTGATGCATCAATTTTCTTCCAGTTGGTGATCATTGGAGTAGCCATGCGTCTACAATCCTGCATCTTGAATCTCTTCAGAATTTCTGTAGCATATCTCCCTTGTCCAAGGAAGATCTCCCCCTTTTGCTGCGAAACTTCCAACCCTAGGAAATAATACATCTATCACAAATCCTTCATGTCGAATTCTATGGCTAGATTCTTCTTGCATCCCCGAGGAGCCTGGATCATCCTATTAGGAGGAGATCATCCACATATAATGCTAGGATTAGAGGCTCATTCTCTACAACTAGATATTAGAGATTTTGGATTTGCATCACTCTTGACAAACCCCATCTTCTGCAAGTATCCATCAATTCGACCATGCCACGCTCTAGGTGCTTGTTTCAGCCCATACAAGGATTTCTTCAATCTGCATACATGAGGCTTCTTCTCATGTGTCTCAAAGTCGTCTGGTTGTTCAATGTATAGCTCCTCTTCTATCACCCCGTTTAGGAATGTCGTTTGACATCCATCTAATGAATTTCCCATCCCATCTGTGCGGCAAGAGATATCACATTTATGATAGATGTATACCTGGCTATTGGGGGCGAGGTCTCTTCGTAGTCAATTCCTTCCTTCTGAGCATACCCCTTAGCCACAAACCTGGCTTTTTATTTTTCTACACTGTCATCTGCATCATATTTAATCTTGTAAATCCATCTCGAACCTACCACTGATCTGTCTTGAGGGCTCGACACTACCTCCCAGACACTGTTCACCATTATAGAGTTGTATTCTTCTACCATTGCATCCAACCAAACTTGATGTTGAGCTGCCTCCTGAAAACTGGCAGGCTCCCCATCCTGAGCAACTAATGCTTGATATCTATCTGGCTGTTTTCGCTCCCTTTTATTGTTTCTAGGTGCACCGATGAAGTCCTCTGCATCTCGCAGAATGTGAGGAAGTTCCTTGCTCATTCTTCCTCTGGTAGCAGGTGCTTCTGTTAGCTCCTCCTCCTGTGATTCTTCCTATTCTGAGGAAGAATTCTTGTCTTCCATTGGTTGAAGTGGTTTGACCAATGACTCATCTTTTGACTGCTCTTCAGAAGGCATTTCTCGAGATTTTCTGAAAGCCTTATCCTCCATGAACTTCATATCTCTTCGAACTACTACCTTCCTGCTTCTTGGAAGATAGATTCTGTATGCCTTAGCGTTCTCGCTATATCCCACTAGATATCCTTTCTCTGCAGTTTGATCCAACTTCTTCCTCTTTTCCTTGGGTATGCGGCAATATGCTAAGCTCCCAGTTATCCTGAAATGACTAACTTCAGGTGTCTTCCCTGTGAAGAATTTCTCTGGAGTAATCTTGCCCAAGGCTTGATGAGGAGTTCTATTCTGAACATAGACAACTGTGTTGCATGCTTCTGTCCACAGGAATTTTGGCATATCCTGATCATACATCATGGCCCTGGCTGCTTCCACGATAGTTCGGTTCTTCCTTTCTGCTACTCCATTTTGCTCCGGATTGTACAGAGTTGTCCACTCTCTTCTGATTCCCTCCCTAGCGCAAAAGTTTGTGAAGTCCTTGTCGACATATTCTCCACCATTATCTGAGCGCAAAACTTTTATTTTCTTTCTAGTTAGATTCTCCACTAAACTTTTATTTTCTTTCTAGTTAGATTCTCCACTAGAGCCTTGAACTCTTTGAATCGACATAAAACCTCATCCTTGGTTTTCAGAAAATAAATCCAAGTTTTCCTGGAGTGGTCATCGATGAAGGTGACGAAGTTATCAACACCACTAAGAGCTTTAGTGGACATAGGCCCGCAGATATCTGAGTGTATTAATCCTAGTACACTCTTGGCCCTGTTTTTACTTTTAGGAAATGTTGCTTTGGTATACTTGCCTAGAGCACATCCTTTGCATACATCATCTCTTTCTGTACTAAGATCTGGAACTCCTGTTACAGTTTTCCTGAGAATTCTCGGCGCCGCATGGTGCAGATGTCCCATTCATCTATTTCATAGTTCATTTCAGATCCTTGTCCCCATGACTGCCTATCAATGCGATTGGTGACTCTAGCTGTAACCTATACAACTTGTTATTTCTGATTCTGTTATGCACTTTCTTTTTCCAGCTTGGGTGTGACGTACACTTTCTCCTTGATGAAGGAAACATCATAGCCCTTCCTTTGAATCTGTGATATGGAAAGTAAGTTCATCCCCAGTCCTGATACGAAAGTATGGAAGTTGTGATATGAAAACGTTATAGCCCTTAGCTTTGGCACATGTAACAAACAATATGACATAAGCAATCTACGCCTAAATATTGGAGATTATACTTTTACCTCACAATTCACTATGAAAACCTTATGTTTTAACGATAGTGACATTGTTTTGGGATCACCCTAGATGGAAACTCTAGGTTCCTTTATTCTAAATATTAAGAAAAAGTTTTTAACATTTTCTGACAAGAAGAGGAAAATAACGCTCCAAGATGTTACACTGAGACCTAATTCAGTAATGCCAGAAGATATATCGGATATTTCAAAAGTAATGTCGCAAGAAGGAAAAAAGGTATTACAAAATATGCAAAGTGAAATTGACAAAATCACTGTTGTCAAAAATGAAGAAATTTCTCGAAACCATAACGAAATTTTTTTGACGCAAATTAAGAAACTTAAGAAGGATAAGAAGTCATTAGAAAATAAGGTACAACAACTTATCGAGAAAGAAACATCAAGTGTAGGGATTCATGTTGATGACAAAACAACAAATACCGATCTAGTGAATATGACAACTCAAGAAGACAAGTCAGTGGAAGAAACGACACATGTAGATGTTGTAGTTCAGACAATGAACATCCCAAGTGAATGTTCCATAACCAACTCAACAACGTCTTTGCCATAAGAAAATATAAAAATTGGCACATGCCCAATAAGGGAAAGTCAAACCAAAAAAGTACCCTATCAGCATCCAAATCATCAGAATAGACAAATCAACCACGCTACGTATCGGGACCATTCAAAACTGAAACAACAAGCTCATGTTCTAGATAATAGTGATGTAACCTCAATCCAGTCCTACAATGACAAGTCGTTACAAAATCCCAGTGATCAGAATATTCCACAGAAGATTAATCTGGGATGGTCTGATCCCTACTCAGTGCGACAATTTTGTTTGTCACTAAGAAGATCATATCAACTTGTATCGACGAGGATGACTATTCCGAGAAAGAAAGACGTTCGAAGCCGAAAAAGAGATCAAGCCTTTTTCATCGACAAGCTTTGAGGACAACTTTTTGAGGAAGAAGGCAATGTAACGAATAAAATATATATAAATAATGTAAAATAATGTAAATGATAATAAGCATAAATAATTATTAGTTAATTAGTAATTAGGTTGAAGAGGCATATCTAAATGAGACATGACTCTTCATGAAGCGACACTTGCTTGGTATATAAGCAAGCTTCTCGTTCTCATTGTAAATCAATCATTCTTATTCTTATTCATTTTAATATAATATTTATATCCTCATGGATATCTGGATATTCCAAGTCTTTTGGAGTAATTAATCTGTAGAAGGAAGTTTGTTTGCTTCACTCTGTGTCTCTCTGAGTGGCTTTGCTCCTACCTTTTTGACCTCTGCACTGATCCTTTGGTGCTGTCCTTGCCTCTTAGCTCCGTACTCGCTACCTCTTGCTGCAATCCAGACCTCTAGTTCGAATTTCTTAGCGAACGCCGCTCCAAAAATCGAACTCACTGGTCTCTCTCAGTATGTCTCCAACTCACCCTCAGGTCCCCTCTTATACTTTTCCTGTTGATGAATCAACGGCCAATATTAAGTCCCTAATCAATGACTAAGATTATAGACTTGATCCTTATTTTTTGGAAGCTTCTCATTCTTATCTTTGTTAGTACCCATTAATATTTTTATTTCCCTAAGTTTAGACTTAGGAACTCATTAGAAATATTAGTTATTTTAATAACTCTTCATCCTGATGGATTTTTCCAAAACGGTTTATGGGTTTTGGAGATCTCATGTGCTTTAGCCTCTCCACCAATTTCATGGCTAGAGCACATTTGATGCTACCCCAAATCAACATGTGTCACTCGGAAACCCCCTGCGTCAACCTTCCGCTGCTCTGCACTAGCTCTCTGGCCTTCTGCGTTACCCACGCAGGCCCTATAGCCTCTACGCAGTCACTTTGGCCCTTTGTGTGGCTCTTGCTAGCCTCTACGCAGTCACTTTGGCCCTTTGTGTGGCTCCTGCTAGCCTCTATGCAGTCACTTTGGCCCTCTGCGTGGCTCCTACTAGCTCTGCGTAGCCTCCTTAATTTCTGCGTTGGTCCTTCGACACTATCTCTGCCTCTTTGCTATGCACTCACTGCCCCTCAATGCAACTCAGATCACTTGTTCGAATTTTCTCAGCAAACCCCACTCCAAAAAATCGAACTGACTGATCAATCTTGGTGTATCTCTAACTGACCCTCAAGCCTTCTCTTATACTTTTCCTGTTGAGTCTTCAACTGCCGAGATTAAATCTCTAATCAACGACTAAGATTAGATTTGGCTTGATCCATGTCATTTAAAACATTCTCACCAAGTTTTATATTAATACTCATTAATATTTTAATTTTCTTAAGTTTAGACTTAGGAACCCCATTAAAAATATTAATTATTTTAATATCTCTCTAATCCGGTGGAATTTCCCCAAACCATTTCCGGGTCTTGGAGATCTCATGTGCTTTAGCCTCTCCACCAATTTTGATGGCTAGAGCACATATGATGTTACCCTAAATCAACACTCCCTCTTAGCGAGGAATGTGCTCTAGTAAGGCTCCAATATTGAACATCACCTTGATCATCTGGCACCGGTACCTATGTTGATGCTTGGCCTGCTACCCAACATCCTCTGCACTGCTGCCTCTTGTACTGCTGCCCATGGCTCTGTGACTGCGACTGCTACATCTGTACTGCAACTCCCTCTGCATCCATGCTGCTGTTGGTCCTTCCTCCCAACACTGCATCTGCACTGCAGCTCTCTCTCATTATGCTGCATTGTGCTACCCATAACACTACCACTGCTAATTGTTGCAGTGCAACTCAGTTACTGAGAAGTAAGTAACTGATCTACCCAACTACTGACATTCTTGTCAGGCTAGAAGCCTCCTAATGCTAAAGCTCCCTCTGCTGCTATCTTGTGCTCGCTCTGCTGCCTTTGCTTTGCTGCAACACCATTGTGCCTTTAGCACTGCTGTAACCACCTTTGTGTCTTACTGTACTGCTGCAACTATCTCTGTGCCTCTTGCACTGCTGCAACCCCCACTCCGCTGCCACAGATGAGCACTGCCTTGTCGCTCCATCCGCATCTTGCTTCTACTGACATTCGTCATCCTACTACTGTCATTCGGGGCTCTCGTAGCTGGATATGATCCAGGAGTTTGGGTACCTCAAGGATCTTGACCCTAATCTTTTATAGTCCTCTTGACGACAACTTGATGTCTCCCCACCTCTTCTCTAGAGGTGCATGAGCACTCATGGCACAGTTGCCATCCATCTCAACTTCTTTCTTCGCCTTAGCCGGAGCTGCCTTGGAGTCGGAAGCCTCTCCCTTATTCTTCTTCTTGGCACACTGGGTTGCATAATGACCTAGCTCCCCTCAGTGGAAGCACTTCACCTTGGAGATGTCCTTCTTGTTCCTCTTCCCCTGCTGTCTTGCAGATGCCAGAGCCGCATCCTCCTCCTCCTCTTTCTTGATTCAACCTCCTTTGCTACTACTTCCCGCCTTGGTCAGTCCTCTGATCTCTTCTTGGCGAAGAGCTGCCCACATCTCTTCCCATCCTGGAAGAGTAGCTCTGCCCAAAATGTTTTGGACAAATGTCTCCCAATCCTTAGAGACTGCATTTAAGGCGATCCTCACCATGAACTCCTGATCGGCGTGGCCCCTATGGAAGTAAGTTGGTCCAGAATCTCTTGCAACCTGCCGAGGTATAAATCTATTTACTTCCCCCTTCTGCATTTGATATGATCGCAACTGATTCTCCAGTAGCATCTTCCTCTGCATGGAAGTGCCTTGATACAATGTCGTCAAGGTACCCTACATCTCCTTTGTCGTGTTGTTATTGGCAATATGCTGTACTACATGATCCTTGACGCCATTAAGGATTATGCACTTTTCTTTGGCCATTGCATCCTCATACCTTTCATTATCAGCTGGGTCGACTGGGATAGCCACGGTTCTCAAGGCGAAACCCTTGCTGCGATGTCTATCCAGAACAGACAAGATCCAGGCCTTCCAGATGACAAAGTTGGAGGCTCCATCCAACCTGTCCTGATCCCTTAGTCCGTTCATTGCCCTATCCACTCTTTTCTTGGACTCCTTCTGAGTCTCGACTTCCTTCTTGGAAGTTTTCTCCTAGACTCCCTCTGAGTCTCGATTTCCCTCCTGGAAATCCTCTCATAGACTCCCCCTGAGTCTCGATTTCCCTCCTGGAAATCCTCTCTTAAACTCCCTCTGAGTCTCGAGTTCCCTCCTGGAAATCCTCCTGGCAATTGTCGAACTGCTCCTCTCCAATCCTCTTTGCATCAGCAACACGGATCTGGATTTCTTGGCTAGAAATCCCTCTACCTTGGTTCTGTCTCGTTAGGTACTGTTATGCTTCGACAACAACAACAGCTCACCAACTTCCCAATCCACAATCTGCCCAAAGCTCCCTAGGCCCTTGAAGCTGAAGAAACTAAGCCTCTTAGCTCTGCGCAATCCCAGGAAGGCTGAATCACACTTCTGGCCAACTGCATCACTCCTACCTGGCTAAGTAGGATGGCATGGCTCTTCATGAGCCTCTTTTGCCTCTCACTGCCTCTGCGCTGACCCTCTTTCTGGCTCGAAATGATGACGCAGGTCCTTTGTGTCACTCCTTCTTTGCTGCCTTCTGCTTAGGAACAACTCTGTCTCTTCGGACAATTGTTTCTGTTGTAAATTTTCTGATTTAGCTAGTGCCTTCAGTTCTCCTATGATTTGCAATGCTCTGATACCATGTTGAAGTTTATATGTCTAAAACGTCAGAAATTCTTCCTGCATTATCTGGTTTATTTCACCTACTTGTTTATTTCTTAACAAGTTATTTAACCATATAATACTGAAAATAAACACAATTGCAGTGTCAACTCATCTACAGATCATCAACTAAAAATAGAAGACAAACACACAAGGGACACCATTATTTTTGGACAATCGTCCCCGGAAAAACCTAATGCGGGAAAATCGGTGCAATAGTTTTGAGGGTTTTATTATTGAGCAACTTTCTTGAGTACAACTAGGGTGCCAAACTGGCTCACCCAACAGAGATATCTATCTGGCAGTAATACCTCTCTTCGAAAGCAGATATTCAGCAAGTTTGCTCCATGAAAATCTTTGCAACGCTTCTTTGAGGTTCTGCATTAGCCCTCCTGGCCTCTGCGTCACTCCGAAACCCCCTGCGTTAGCCTTCTGCTGCTCTGCGCTAGCTCTCTGGCCTTCTCTGTCACCCATGCAGGCCTTGTTAGGCTCTGCACAGTCACTCTGGCCCTCTACGTGGCTCCTGTTGGCTCTGCGTAGCCTTCTCAATCTCTGCACTGGTCCTTCGGCACTATCTCTGCCTCTCTGCTATGCACTCATTGCCCCTCGTTGCAACTCAAATCACTTGTTCAAATTTTCTTAGCAAACCCTGCTCCAGAAAATCGAACCGACTGATCAATCTTGGTGTATCTCCAACTGACCCTCAAGCCTCCTCTTATACTTTTCCTGTTGAGTCTTCAATGGCCGAGATTAAATCTCTAATCAACGGCTAAGATTAGATTTGGCTTGATTCATGTCATTTTGAACATTCTCACCCAGTTTTATATTAATACCCTTTAATATTTTAATTTTCCTATGTTTGGACTTAGGAACCCCATTAACCATTAAAAATATTAATTATTTTAATATCTCTCTAACTGGGTGGAATTTCCCCAAACCATTTCTAGGTCTTGGAGATCTCATGTGCTTTAGCTTCTCCACCAATTTTCATGGTTAGAGCACATCCGATGCTGCCCCAAATCAACAACTACTAGGTTACCAAGGAATTTATACTTCTCATTGCAGCAATTTGATGATCTTTCAAGGCAATTATGGAGATAATTTACCCCTAGGAACATTCATTCAGCATACCCAAACATGTAACATATGCAATAGCTGACAAGATTGAAAAATTGCACAACTTCACATTCAATTAGGACAGAATTTCAGATCTCATGAGCAAAAATTCCATACGTTAGTCATGTATACAATAGAAAGAGATGAACCATGAAAGAGCTCTTACAAGTATAGCGAATATTTCCAATCATCAAAAAGAGGCAAAATCAAAGCTCCAAGACCAAGGAAAGATATCCAAACATCGAAATGCATCAATATTTCTCCAATTCATCCATCAATAGCTATAGCGAAATTCTTAAGAGGAGAGATATAAATCCAAGTTATGATGAGGAATGAAATGATCCTCTCATCAATATATATGATCCTCTAAGGGATTCGATTTGCCTAATTAGGCCTAAGGATGCCCTTAATAATAAAATAATGTACAAAATTACATTCCTTGAAGACAAGCCCACCAAGATAGCTCCATAACAAAAAATAAGCCTCTCGAGAGGGCCAAAATGATAGGTAAATAGCTAGGGGGGCCATTGGAAGGCCTAGTTGAGTCCAATATGTGCCAAATGAGTGGAAGGGCTCCAAATATAGTGATAAAGGGAGTGGCCCCTTGATCTCCAAGCAAATGACCTGTGGTGCTCCCAAGTGGTTGCAAGAGCACAAAAACATCCTCATGGGTCTCCAAGTAGGTTGATCAAGCCTATATCCCATCTCTAAGGGCTAGAACAATGATACAAGCTGTAATGTTCCTAAGTAGGAATGTGAGTGATATTAAGCAAATAAATAGTGCAACAACATATAAAAATAAAAACACACATTAGACATCCATGAAAATGCTGCCAATCAGGAACTACTGAGCCATATTATTAAAAATCAGAGGCTTAGATACAATATGAAATGGAATGGTGCACCTGGGCTTGTCCCAATGAACAAGCAAGACCTACCCCAGGTGGGAAAATAGCTGAGCTGAAGGTTGCCCAGGTATTGTACCGCTTTGCACTGCGTTGCCCCAGTAAATTGCTGCCATGTTGAACTTCGGCCTGCTCAAAGGTGCCCAAAAACTTCCCAGAAAGTTATATCCTTTCAGCCTCGGACTCCTTGGACAAAACCTAGAAAAACCTAGAAGGGAATTTCTCTGGTTTTGACTTTGGATTTTCGGCCTCCTTGGAGCCTCTCCCCAGTTTTGACTGCCAATTTCGACGTATAGGAAACATCTTGCAAATCCCTCTACAAACACCTTTGAAATGTTGGTTTTACTTGTGCTACCCAACTCCTGGCTCCCCAGATGGCTCTTGGCCAAGATTAACTGCTCTCCCAAGCCCCCGCAAATTGCTGCTACAAGTTTCTGTGCAATCCCTCTGCCCAAAAATTCAAATAACTGATGAACTGGTCTAGCTGGCTGCAAACTCTAGCGAAAATGTCCTCAAGAAATAGCCTCCTCAGCTCTCGGAACTCCCAGCGAGCAGTGAACCTCCTTGCTACCTTCCAACTCCTCCTGCGTGTTTTTGGCTGTCCAAGAAATATGCAGTTCCCTCTGGGTTCCCTGTTTGGCGCAGTTATGTCAGCTCCTTGAAAGAAGCCTTTGTATCCCTCTGATGAAATTGCTCCACCACCCTCCGGGTGAAGTCCTCATAGGAAACTATCTAGTTTTGACTTTGGATTTTCGGCCTCCTTGGAGCCTCTCCCCAATTTCGACTGCCAGTTTTGACCTATAGGAAACAACCTGCAAATCCCTCTGCAAACACCTTTGAAATGTTGGTTTTACCTGTGCTATCCAACTCCTGGCTCCCCGGATACCTCTTGGCTAAGATTAACTACTCTTCCAAGCCCCCACGAATTGTTGCTACAGGCTTACTCAGCTTGTAGATTTCAGCTCCTGGAACTCCCAACAAGCAATGAACCTCCTTGCTGCCTTCTAACTCCTCTTGCGTGTTTCTAGATGCCCAAGAAATACGCAGTTCCCTCTAGGTTGCCTATTTGGCGTAGTTGTGTTAGCTCCCTGAAAGAAGCCTCCGGATCCCTCTGATCAAATCGCTCCACCACACTCCAGGTGAAGTCCTCATAGGAAACTATCTAGGGATGCCCCAAAGTGGTTAGACCGTGAAACCACCAATCATGGGCTTCCCCCTCCAGGTGCAGCGCTGCCATCTTAATGGCTTCCTGCTCCGTTATCCGATTGAGTTGAAAGTATGTGTCCATCTTTTCAACCCAAGCCCGGGCTTTGCACTTGGCAGTGCCATCAGAGGTAGGGAAATACATCCTCCCTATGGTTTTCTGTAGCTCATAGTTTTGGGTCCCTTGTCCTCTGTACCCATTGTTCTTCTCACTCTACTTGAGCTTGCAGTAATCTTTGAAGGAGTGGTCTTCTTTGAAGTCTTCGTCCATAGCCTGCCACTCTCTGAAGTAATCCCCCATCTGAGGAGTGTCTTCCTCCCTTGCTGGCTCGATTTGTGCCAGTGGCATGAAAGAAGGTAGTGTAGCTCGAGTTGGCGCACTAATTGAAGGGCGTTGCGCTGCTGGTGAGGGGTGATGGCTGAGAGGCCCCGAAAGTTTCTCCACATAGAAACCCTCTAGGCGTGGCCTTGTCTCTGTTTTGTGACTTGATCTCCTCTAGCATGTCTTTCTGTCCCTTGGCCAAGTCACTCAAGGCCCTCAGGAAGTTGTTGAAAGCCATCTCCTCCCTGCTCTTGGGCTCTGTCATTTCCTCCTCTCCGGCCACTGCTTTCCCTCTTTCCTTCGTATCTGGCATAATTTCTAACTCCCTTTCTCTGCTCCTATACCTTTGCCTATGGTAGGTGATGTTCTGCTGGTCCCCTTATCTCGTAGGAAACAAACCCCACAGTTGAGCCAAGAACTAGGCTGTGATACCACTGTAATGTTCCTAAGTAGGAATGTGAGTGATATTAAGCAAATAAATAGTGCAACAACAAATAAAAATAAAAACACACATTAGACATCCATGAAAACACTGCCAATCAGCAACTATTGAGCCATATTATTAAAAATCAGAGGGCAAGATACAATATGAAATGGAATGGTGCATCTGGGCTTGTCCCAATGAGCAAGCAAGACCAACCCCAGGTGGGAAAATAACTGAGCTGAAGGCTGCCCGACTGCTGCACGTCTCTGCACTGCACTGCCCCAGTAAACTACTGCCCTGTTGAACTTCGACCTGTTGGAAGGTACCCAGAAACTACCCAGAAAATTATATCCTTTCATCCTCAGACTACTTGGACAAAACCCAGAAGGGAATTTCGCTGTTTTGGATTTTCGGCCTCCTTGAAGCGTCTCCCCAATTTCGACCTGCAGGAAGCAGCTTGAAAATCCCTTTGCAAACAATTTGTAGTAGCATGTTGCAACAATCTTCTCATTGGGCGATCTACATCATTACTGGGGTCATACGTATTTTTGGTCAGAGATCCTTTTTGGGTTTTGCTCCGCTTTCCCGGCAATCCCAGGTTCCACTATTCCTTCACACTGATGTGCTCTTTCCAGTGGATTAAATAAAATGGCTTAGTGATTTTATTGGTGTCTATTTGTGTATCAAATTGCTGGTTGTGTGTATCTATTTGTGCTTATTGTGTTGTTCAAGTTCATTTATGGTATCTACTGTTAAATTTTCCATTAGGGATATTACATAAACTTTATCAATAAACCCTAAGAAGATTAGGGTTTCATTTTTAGCATACCCTAAGCATCGAAAGGTTAGGGTTTTATAGTTAACCCTAAAGGTTAGGGTTTCACCATGTCAACAAGGGATAATATGATAAGAATAGATTCAATCTAAAGATTATTCACCCTAACAAGAATGTTTATGATTCAAAACCCTAGACAAAAGAGAGTTAGCAATATATAACAAAGTTCAAATGAGAATGATCATACTTTTTTGTATGAAGAAAATCTTGCAACAAATCTTGTAGTCTAAGACATACCTTGAGTTGTTATTTAACAAACCTTGTAGGATTTCATCTTCTATGAGGAGCTTCCTTTGCAACAAATCTTCTTTCGTTATTCAAGTCTTTCTTTGAAGTTTCCTCCATAATCCTAGTGTATTATGCAAGCTTTCCTACTAAGGAAAATAGAAAGAAAGGATTATGAGTATGTAATATAAACAAATCTTGAAGCGTGGAGGAAATTAAACATGAAAGAGGAGACAAAGAATAATATACTTATCTTTTGGTAAAATGGCGGAGGTTCCCTCTTAATTTGCATCACTTTAATCTTTTTGAGGGATACCTTCAACTTATCAAAATAATTAAAAAATCTTCTAACAAGACATTAGATCTAGAAATCAAAATATAAGAGAAAACCTTTACGAAACTTAAAATAGTAATCTAAAAGGATATTCAAGAAAAAACTTAATAGTATAAGTCTTTGACTTTAGATTCTTTGGCCTTGTTTTTCTTGGGTGGAGCTTCATCAACAACTGTTGCATTTTCTCTTTCTCTTTTCTGATTCTGGTTCCCCGGATTTTCTGGACATTGATTCTTATAATGTCCCATCTTATGACAATGATAACATTCTACTTTAGATAGATCAGTGTTCTTCTTTGGTCCTTTAAACTCTTGTTTCCTCCCTTCTTGTAGTGAATAGAATAAGCATTTGAAGTGTTGTGCTCATCTTCTTCCTTCTTATTATTTGCTAATGAGATGCGAGCTTCTTCTTGATTGCATGCATTCCACATTTTTTCAAATGATGGTGTCTCTTTCCAACTGCTAATACCCAATGCAAAGGAGCTCCATGATATTGGTAGACCTAATAGAGCAACAATCACAAGTTCTTTATCTGGAATGTTCTTATCAATGGATTGGAGCTCATCTCTTATTTGAGAGATCGTCACAACATATGAAGATACAATGTCATCTTTTGTCATATTCATTATTCTTAGTTCATTGTTGAGACTAGCAATTTGTCCGATGTTCTTGATAGCGAATAATTTGGAGAGACCTTCATACATCCATTTTGTAGTGTTTATATTGTATATATAGGGGATTATGTTGTCTTTTACTCCATCTACAATCAGATTCATAGCTAAGATGTCTGTCTCCTTATATTTTTCTTTTCCTGCATCATCTATGGGTTCCTTCACCTTTCCTTGAACAAATTCCAATACTTTGTGTTTTGCAAGGATGAGATCCATCCTTTTCTACCATGCTCTATAGTTGGTGGCTCCTTCTAGCTTATTCTCTGTCTTCATTGAAGTTGCCATAGATTAGATGTAGATTCTTCCCTTCAATAAGTCTTCTTCTTATGATCTTGTCTTGAAACTTTTCTTTTGATCCTTTCTTCTTTTGGTAGATCTTCAAGTTGCCTTTTTCTCCTCCTTTACCTTAACTTTGATACCATGTTAGAAAATCAGAAAGGAAGAAAGATTTTCTTATGTAGATAATTACTTGTGATATTCTTGTATTCTTATTAGCTTTTTTTATATTATTCTTTTATCTTCTTCTCATCAAGCAATCATCAAATCAAAACATGAAGACCAATGACACCAAATTTAGGCACTCAGCCAGGGCTAAAACCCCTAAGAAGGGGAAAGCCCAGTCAAACTCTTCCACTAGTATATTTAAATCAAATTTAGACAAACCAAGACCTTAGACTTGACCAAAAGACCTTCCTCGGCCTTCCAAGATGATCAACCAAATATCAAAAGTCAACTTTAGTCAAACTGCTTTAATTAAGCTTCAACTCAGAATTTTGGTCCTCTAGCTTTCGAATTTCAGCCCTACTATATCCCTTCAACTTTGGCCCTCCTGCAACTTTAGATTTTTGCACGTGTGAGACAAGAGAGAAAAAATTAAGTTCTTTCTTCTTCACTTAGGATTTCTTCTTCTTTTAGGCTTCTTTACTCCTTCTACCTATTTCGCACTTATTTTTGCCCTCCTGCAACTACAAATCGAATTGCTTGATTTTCTCTCTCAAATGAGTCGAGCAGTTGCCTATTTATAGTGGTTTCTGGTTCCTGTTTGAGTTTGACTTGGTGGAGGAGGCCTAACTGACTCATTTTACATCAAAATAATTTTCTTTCTTGATAGATAAAGCCCAAGAAGGATCTATTACATGATGACAAAGATTGGGACTCAAGACATAAACCTTAGAAGCCTACAATGGAGGCTTTGACCTAAAAATAAAATAATAAAGCATGAAACCGATGCTAATAAATCATTTTCTTTTACCATAATTGCTTTTCTTTTCTTTTCTTTTGACAAATATATTACATTATGACTCAAATACAATTATGAAGATCGACACTAATTACCTTCTTCAACATTTCTCTGACCACTAGAGGTCACTTCTCAACATCCCATCCTGTATATCTTTTGTTCTAGTTCCTACGAGCTATTATACTAAGATGTTCCATCAAATATTCCTCCCGGAATGCCACCTTAAGTGTAATTAATTAAGTTATGCTCAATTTTAACCCCATTTTACGAGAATTATTGGAATGCGACAAAACCAAAAATAAGTTGTGTGGAATTGAGCTTGATGATGGAATATGGCAAGTGAACATCATTGGATCCCATTAAACTCCTCAAAACCCCTCCAGGACCCTTGATGATGTAATCTTATTCCTGTGACCTGCCCTCACTGTTGATTTGGGGTAGCATCGGATGTGCTCTAGCCACGAAATTTGGTGGAGAGGTTGGGGCACGTGAGATCTCTAATACCCAGAAAGGGTTTGGGTTGATTCTAAACAGATCAGGAGATATTAAAATAATTAATATTTTTTAATGGAGTCCCTAAATCTAAACTTAGGGAAAATAAAATTTTAATGTGTATTAATATGAATCGGTGTTAGAATGGTCCAAAAGACATGGATCAAGCCAGATCTAATCTTAGCCGTTGATTAGGGACTTAATCTCAGTCATTGATATGTCAACAGGAAAAGTATAAGAGGAGGCTTGAGGGTGACTTGAAGAATACACTAGAGTGATTAGTGATTCTATTCTCTAGAGCGGGGTTTGCTAAGAGAGAGAGAATTAGTGATCGAGAGATGCAGTTGAGGGGCATTTGAGTACAGAGAGACAGAGAGGCAAAGATAGTGCCAGGAGAGCAGCGCAGTAGCCAAGGAGAGTGATGTAGAGCCAACCAGAGCTCACACAGAGGCAGCTGGGAGTTGCACAGAGCTTCAGAGAGGCTAGTGTTGCTGACGCAGAGGGCTAGAGCATTGACGCATGGCCTGCTAGGGCTGACGCAGATCCATCCGGGGTGACGCAGGGCCAGCGTGAGGCAGAGAGGGGCTGACGCAATCTAGAGAGAGGTTGACGCTGGGGTTTCTGGGGCAGATTTGTGCTGAGTAGCTGCTGGAAGGATTATCCGGGGTTTCAGCCAGGAGATTTGTCAGAAACTGAGAGATATTACTGCCAAGGAAATTCTCTGTTGGGTAGGCCAGTTTCGGCATCCAAATTGTACTATGATATTGCTTAATAAGAAAACCCTAAGAGAGCTACACTGTTTTTCCCACATTGGGTTTTTCCGGGGACATTAGTCCAAAAATAATGGTGTCATATGGTGTGTTTGTTTCTGTTTCTTTTAGTTGCTGATCTGTAATATGTTGAGCATTTACTAGTGTTTATTTTCAGTATTTACATTGTAAATAACTTGTTAAGGAAAATAACAAGTAGGTAGGAATAAATAAGATAAAGTGCATGAAGGGATTCTAACTAAGTAAACTTAGAAACTTCAACATGATATCAGAGCATGATTGCAGATCACAAGAGGACTAAAGGACATCAACCGAGCGGAGCAATAGCAGCAGCAAACAATTGTCCGGAGGTGACAAAAGTTGTTTCTAGTAGAGAAGCAACAAGGAAGGGTGACGCAGTACCTGCGTCATCATGGGTGAGTCGAGAAGAGGCTGCACAGAGGCGAAGGAAGGCAAGAGAAGCCTGATGCAGTAGCTGGGAGGGCTGACGCAGTTCGCTGAGGAGGTCGGGTTGAGGTGCTGGGATTACGCAGAGCCTAAGAGCTCTCACCTTCAGGTTGCTGGGGTTTAGAAGGCTGCGGGAATATTGCAGAGTGCAGCAGGTGAGGTACTATAGTCAGAATAGTACCTGACAGAGCAAGGCCAGAGGAGTTGCTACCGAGGGTTTATAGCCGAGGAACCCGGATTAGTGGTGCTGTTGTACAAGACGATCAGAGTAGGGGGCAGTTCGACAGCGGCGGAAGGATTTCCAGGAGGGAAATCAGGACTCAGAGGGAGTCCAGAAGAGAACTTCTAGACGGGAAGTAGAGACTCAGAGGAGTCGAACAGATAACTTCCAGGAGGGAAGTAGAGGAGCATCATGGCACTACACGGAGTAAGAGACCAGGATAGACTGGACGGAGCATCGAACTTCGCAGTCTAGAAGGCCAGAATCTTATTCGTACTTGACAAGAATCGTGTGAAGAACTTTGCCTTGAAGGTAATAGCTATCCTAGTCGACCCCAATGATAATGACAGGTACGAGGAGGCGATGGTGAGGGCCAAGAGCATTATCCTTGATGGGGTCAAGGATCATGTAGTACCACACATCGCCGAGAAAGTAACGACATTTGAGATGTGGGAGGCTCTCAAGAAGTTGTACCAGCATACTTATGTGCAGAGAAGAATGCTGCTTGAGAATCAGTTGAGGTCATACTAGATGAAGAAGGGAGAACCGATTGATACCTTCCTCGGAGGACTATATGAGATTTGAGATCAGTTGATTGCTATAGGGGCGACATCGAATTAGGAGTTGATGGTGAGGATAGCCCTGAATGCTGTCACAGAAGATTGGGAAGTATTTATCCAGAGTATACTGGGCAGAGGGACACTTCCACCTTGGGACGAGATGTGGGCAGCTCTTTGCCAGGAAGAGATCAGATGGTAGTCGAAGACGGGTAGCAGCAGCAAGGGGATCAAAGTCAAGGAGGAGGAGGAAGACGTGGCCCTAGCATATGAGGGAAAGAAGGGGAAGCGGAAGAAGAAAGATCTCTCCAAGATCAAGTGCTTCCACTATGGGGAGCTGGGTCATTATGCGACCCAGTGTCCAAGGAAGAAGAGTAAGGGAGAGTCTTCCGAGATTAAATCAACGCCAACACGGGAAGAGAAGGAAGTTTTGATAGACAATGACTGTGCCATGAGTGCACATGCACCACTTGAGCCGAAGTGGGGAGACATCGAGCTGTAGTCAGGAAGACTACGGGTGATGAGGGGCAAGATCCTCGAGGTACCCAACCTCTTGGATTAGACCTTGCTACGGGAGCCCTGACGACGAGTAGAAGGAATGGTTGATGTGGTTAGAGACGGATGCAGATGGAGCGACAGAGAGAGGTATAGTGCAGGAGTCTCGAGACAGCGCGAGGCTAGCACGCTGCACTAGTGCGAGAGGCACAGGAGTGTTGCACCAATGCAAGATGACATAGAGAGGTGTGCAATGGTGTGAGACGCAGGGAGTTGTTGCAGCAATGTAGAGGTCAGAGAGGGAGCACTTGTCAGCGGTAGAGGGAGCTTCAACATTAGTGGGTGTCTCTAGCCCAATAGGGAGCTCAGATTGGGAGATTAGTTACTTACTTCTCAGTAACTGAGTTGCAGTTCAGCAGTAGGCAACACGATGCAACATGATGAGAGGAGGTGCAGTGCGGATGCAGTGCTGGGAGAATGGACCAGCAACAACACGGATGCAGAGGGAGTTGTCATATAGATGCAGTAGTGGTAGTGACAGAACCATGGGCAGCAGTACAAGATGTAGCAGTGGTAGTGACAGAACCATGGGCAACAGTACAAGATGCAGCAATGCAGAGGATGTTGTGCAGGAAGGCCTAGCATCAGCATAGGTACCGATGCCAGATGATCAGAGTAATACTCAGTGAGGAGTATTGCTAGAGCACAATCCTCGCTAAGAGGGAGTGTTGATTTGGGTAGCATCGGATGTGCTTTATCCACGAAATTTGGTGGAGAGGTTGGGGCACGTGAGATCTCTAATACCCATAAAGGGTTTGGGCAGATTCTAAACAGACCAGGAGATATTAAAATAATTAATATTTTTTAATGGAGTCCCTAAGTCTAAACTTAGGAAAATAAAAATTAATGTGTATTAATATGAATTTGTGTTAGAATGGTCCAAAAGACATGGATCAAGCCTGATTTAATCTTAGCCGTTGATTAGAGACTTAATCTCGGCCGTTGATATGTCAACAGGAATAGTATAAGAGGAGGCTTGAGGGTCACTTGGAGAATACACCAGAGTAATCAGTCATTCTATTCTCTAGAGCGGGGTTTGCTAAGAGAGATAGAATTAGTGATCGGGAGATGCAGCTGAGGGGCATTTGAGTACAGAGAGACAGAGAGGCAGATATAGTGCCGGGAGAGCAGCGCAGTAGCCAAGGAGAATGACGCAGAGCCAGCCAGAGCTCACACAGAGGCAGCTGGGAGTTGCACAAAGCCTTAGAGAGGCTAGCGTTGCTGATGTAGAGGGCCAGAGGGCTAACGCAGGGCCTTGCAGCGCTGACACAGACCCATCCGGGGTGACGTAGGGCCAGTGTGAGGCAGAGAGGGGCTGACACAATCCAGAGAGAGGCTGGCGCTGGGGTTTCTGGGGCAGATTTGTGCTGAGTAGCTTCCGGAAGGATTATCCGGGGTTTCAGCTAGGAGATTTGTTAGACACATAGAGATATTACTGCCAAGGAAATTCTCTGTTGGATAGGCCAGTTTCGACACCTAGATTGTACTCTGATATTGCTTAATAAGAAAACCCTCAGATAGCTGCACCGATTTTCCCACATTGGGTTTTTCCGGGGACATTAGTCCAAAAATAATGGTGTCATATGGTGTGTTTGTTTATGTTTCTTTTAGTTGCTGATCTGTAATATGTTGAGCATGCACTAGTGTTTATTTTCAGTGTTTACATTGTAAATAACTTGTTAAAGAAAATAACAAGTAGGTAGGAATTAATTAGATAAAGTGCATGGAGGGTTTCTAACTAAGTAAACTTAGAAACTTCAACAATCACATACGATGGAAACCCATCCTGGCTATACTAGAGTAAACTGAAAATGGGGACATTACGTCAATTACTACTACTTTTCTTTGGAACTAAAATCCTGGTTGAAGTAAATGTATTCCTAAAGTTGCAAGATGAAACGCCTGGTAAACCCTTTGGTTTTCGGCCATGTTTGCCTCTATTGCCTTTCCCCTTGTCATCTCTTCTGCAGTTAAGGCCTTAGCTGAAGATGCTAAAAGAACTATTGGGAGATGAAGATGTTTCATATGAGGATTTGAATGACGCTCCAGATACAAAGGATGAGTCAGAATATGATAAGCTACCTCCTTTCAGGGATTCAAGAAAGTCCCAACTAAAAAAATTGAGTAAAGAGAAGAGGAAAGCATAGTTTGACAAGTTGGCGTACAGAGAAAAACTAATAATCCCCCAAAAGATAGGAAAGAGTAGAAAATGCCTATCAAAGATAGGGGAACCCTACCATATATAGTATGCCTAAAAATAGACTCTGCTAAAAGTAAAGATAAGTCTGCATGTCCACAATATTATACTCATTAGACTTGTAATCTAATGGGGAGGCAAAATATGTTGTCAGTTCTCCCATGCAATGATTCCTAAAATAGAAAGTCCTGAAATTTTAATGAAACCACCACTATTTTGACTCTAATGGGGAACCAAAATGTGTAATCATACTTGACATGTGACCACGACTAAAATTAGAAAGTTTTCTGACTCATGAAATCATACTCCTTGGATTCATGTTTCAGTAAAAAATCTAAACACATGATTAGAATTGACATGCAAGTACTGCTAAAAACAGAAAATGCTCACAGATCACCCTTAAGTAGCTCATCGGACTCGAGATCTCTCAATAATTTCAAATACCAATATTTTGTACTCTAGAGGAAGGCTACTAAAATTAGTGGCATGCATATCACCTAGAGAAGCCTCATTGGAATCTTGAGTTCATAAGGACTGTGAATGTGTCACCAATACTGTTGTACCATCCCTGGAAGTCTTCTTTCTACAAAGCAGGGGAACTACTAAAATTAGCGACTTTCTCCAAACTATGCAAAAATGTGTCTGAATCATCACTGAATCAATCTTGTAACTAGTCTCCGTAGGAATCAATTCCCAAGTTGTTTCTACATGTTAAACACACATGATCAGCAAGAGAAATATGAAAGGATAAAACATAACAATACAATTTTATTAACAATTGATATGCATTTATAGTACATTGTTGTGACCGTTGGGTTTCACATCCCAAGGTCTCTTGGACTCCTTTTGTCCATTCGGCTTCCACACTAACCCATTGAGGATTAGGTGTCCAACATTCCCCCCCTTAATCCGAAGAGTTATGTATGAGTCCAAGAAGAGAGCTGTAATACAAAATGTGCAAATATGCATGGCAGCACTAGGCTGAATGTGTTCTCTGAAATGTTGGTATAAAGGGCGGTGGTTTAAGGATGACCACCAACACTGGAACGCTTAGTGCAGTTCTCGGAACTCTTCCAAAACTGGCAAGAAGCTGAAGTCTTCTGCTAGAGGGAGTGCTCCTATTGTTTTGAAGATGGAAACCTTCAACCATGAAAGGGAGGTCTCACCTCGCATAAAAGGGAGAACTTCAACTTGAAAAGGGAAGTCTCAACCTGTGATGGTTTAAGGATGACCAACAACTTTGGAATGCTTAATGCAATTCCTAGAACTCTTCCAAAACTGGCAAGAAGCTAGAGTCTTTTCCTAGAGGAAGTGTTCTCAATTTTGTTCCTGGAATTCTTCCGAAACTGGCAAGAAGCTGAAGTCTTCTGCTAGAGGAAGTGTCCCAGATTGCCAACTGAAGGCATGCTCACGGGCATCTTTGTTTCTGGCTACAACTTTGAAACTGGTGTGGCAGGTTGTGGTTCAGGCTCGCTTGATGTGGCTTTGAAGCTTGTAGATGACCATCATTTCCCCCCCTGTCAGATACAAGGTGAGAAAACTCAACTGCAAGACTGTTCAATACTCTGGAACAGGTTCTGACATGTGATTGCAATATCTTCTTGGCTGTTGATGCCCATTGCCAAGAAGCGATCCATCCAAGATGAATCTTTGTTCTTGCAGGACATTTATTTCTGAAGCATCTGTGTGAAGAATGGGTGGTTTTATGACAGTGCTTACATGGATGAAGATCAAAACAGTGATCTTTTAGATGGCCAAATCGGTCACAGTGTTGGCATTTCACAATCTGTTGTTGTTGTTGCTGTGGAAGATGGGCAGAGTCTGGAACAGCTGAAGTTGAACTATCATGAGGAGCAGGTGAATTGTCATGAATGAATCCAACACTCTGAAACTGAATGGGCTTTGAGTAGTTTGGAATATGAAAGGACAAGTCCTTGTCAGATCAAAGACCAGTTTTGTGCTTGTTGTGGACAAGCTGTTCCCAAGGTCTGATGATGGGCTTGGGAAGTGCAGACTGAGTTTCCGCATCTGCATGTACAACTACTGCTTTATTGGGTATTGGATCTGAATGAACTTCAACAATATTGTCTTGTTGTTTATGGGAGTCTGCTTCATTGTTCTGAACAGAAACAGGTTCAGAATGATGACTCCACTGCTGTAATTCTTCGTGCTGTAGTTGAGATTCAAGTTGCAAGAATTCAATCTGTTCTTGTGCATATTGTAGACATGTTTGAATTTCTGAGAGAGAGCCTTTGCTGATTTGGAATGTGTCATCAACAGTAGATTGTATAAGAGTTTTCATAAACTCTAATGCTTTAGTAATTCTAGTCATTTCTCCAATCTTTTTTTTTTTAAGCTAGAAATTACACAAAACTTGTTGGACTATTGCTGCAACATTGAATGGTGATGACAAAGGAACATGAATATGCCACAAAATTCAACGCATCAACCAACGCAGTCGATTAATATATATATGTAGTGGCACAGTGTTCAAATATGAATCAATTCAATTAATATTCCATGTCATATACAACCAATACTAATTTGAACCGGTACATTCACTAAAGCAAATCAATTACAAATGCTCATATGACACTTCACATATAAACTCAACGCACCATGATATGATACACGCTCTACATGATATATCAACTTTACACTGCAAAAACAAATCACATTTTCCCTTCAATAAACCATGGAGTGGCGGTTTGGAGAGCCACAAATGGCGGTTTCAAGCCACCACACTTCCGCTTCAATGGAGCTGACAAGACTTAAGCTGAGGATGATGGTGCACACTGTCAAATTCCCTTTGAGCCCTAGTTATTTAGCTCAAATCCTCAATTATTTACAAGAATTCTGCGGTATTTACATTCTAAGTGCCCTCATGCGGTTCACAAGAGGAAGCTGCAGATATGATGCAATACAGAGCTTCCCTCTGCCCTTCTCGCGAAGGAAAACCATTAATGCTCCTCTCAATATATCATATCCTTCCCATCTTGAAATCTTCCTCTCATGCCAAACCAATTGCAAATACTACAGATGAATGTTGCTACAGTTCCATACTCAAGCCACCCTCTAGTCCAACAATCAATGATGAACATGACATACCATCACGAGCTTTGTTCTCCTTAACAGGCCTGTGGAAGCAACCCAGGAAAACGTGCGCTTTTCAATCTAGTTACTTCTCAAGCCAAGTGGGTACGTCCCAGAACAACAAGCGGAGCACTGCTAGTTTCTCCCTCATTAGTTACGGTAATGCGGTAAACGAAAGAGTTGAGACAAAAACAGCAAAACTGGAAGGAAAAGAGAGAGATCTTGGAGCTGTCAAGGGTGCAGTAGAAGACCAGACAATGGAGGAGAACATCCATTAAAGGTTGGATACTCTGATTGATACAAAAAACAAGGAAATTGGTCTCCAAAAGGGTTGAACTTGTAGTGCAAGTGTTAAACCGATGCGATGCCGCTGGGAACCCAGCTTTCAGATTCTTTATATGGGCTGGTAAGAAGCAGTAAAGACATACGGCTCTCAATGGAGAAATACGATGCACAGAAAGGAGATATGACTCACGGTGAAGAGATGCGACTCACTGGGAAAAAATGCGATGCCAACATCACCATAGATATATGCAATTGGAACAGCAGAAATATGTCATTGTAACCAGAGAGACACAACAGTATAATCGCAGAGATATACATGGAGTAAACCACTGGCTGTTGTATAGATCAGAGTCAACCACCATCTCGATTACTCACTTCCCATGATGCGAATGATCTGTACATTTCAATCGCCTTATCAGGTCTTTTCTTTTGCTTACAAGCATAAAAAACCTATTCTTACAATCCCAAGAGTCAATACAGCTATTGTGATTGTTATGCCGACGATGGTAACCCTGCTCAGACCCGATTTTGGATTCTGTGGAGCATAGGGCCTGAATACGTGAAGAGCCTGATAGACAAGATTACTGAGGTTGGAAATCGTATTCACAATCTGTGAGGTGAGACCTGAAAATAGATGGACCAAAGCTACAGTAGGAAGAAGACTGCAAGGCGATGGAGAAACAAAATTGCAGGCCTTTCAAAAACAATTTTAATGCATAGTGCTTAGACATGACACGTGGAGCAAGCTAGCAGTGTTCAAGCTATGTGGAGCAGGCCAACGTTTAGAAATAAAATGCATATGACAGACATGACAACACTTAAATTACCATGAAACGCTTATGGACAGAGAGCGCAGGTCTAATTTCAAGGGTCAGGACTGTAAAAGACAGAGGGCGCAGGTAACGCAGAAGAGAGCCACAACCTGCATAGGCCAATAGAGAGAAGAGGTCAGAGATGTCAGTTAGCAACGGATTTCAGGCAGAAAATTCTCAGGAGGTAGTGCATGTAGTGTAAGGAGCAGCTAATTATATGGAGGAGCAGCGCAGGCAGTGTCAGGAGTATGGAGGCGCTTCTATATGGAGAGCAGACACCAGCAGCGGTATTAACAGGTTGCAGCTAAAATTTAGCTGAAGAAATATTCATGAGAAAATATTCATGAAGTTCATGGCAAAAATAAATTGCACAGAAAGGCCATAAAACAAATGGCTCAAATTAATTATGCAGGGCAGGAATACGCCTGCTCTGATACCATGTTAAACACACATGGTCAGCAAGAGAAATATGAAAGGATAAAACATGACAATACAATTTTATTAACAACTGATATACATTTATAGTACATTGTTGTGACTGTTGGGTTTCACATCCCAAGGTCTCTTGGACTCCTTTTGTCCATTCGGCTTCCACAGTAACCCATTGAGGATTAGGTGTCCAACACTACATCTATTTCTAAACCTCTATCCTGATGAAATGTGCTGGTCTTTAACCCTCTAAATTTGCAATGGGAAAATTTAGGGCTCAAAAACACCCATGAATCCCCTAAGAGAAGTTGAACCTGTTTTGATGGTGAAACAATGCTTGAAAAGATGCTTTTAAGGTGTTTAGGACAATGACTTAGAGATAATTTGGCTTGCCTAGGAGATTGCAATGGACCTATGTTGCACGAAATGTCGAAACATCTAGAATTTTCTGAAACAGGTATGACTGGAAACGTCATCCCGAAAAATAGAAACATTGCCGGAAACGTTGGGCGAAATGTCACACATACACAAATCTGTATATTACAAATAAGTTAATAACCCATTATAGAAAGAATGAGACACATAAATGACATTTTAGAGGAAAAACCAAGTCCATATTATTTCTCATATATGATTACATGATGCCAAATTCGAAAAGTAACCTTTATAGATGAGGTTGTATATTGAAGGTTTCAAAATCAACCTTTTTACATGCTAATTGAAATAAAACATGAACTAATGAGAAATATTGACTGCATATTAGTAATCATAACAATCCTCATCCTTATCAACAAAAATATATCAAGATGCTTGCTCAGCAAAAGAGGTAATTCTTTTATTACATTTGTTATGCTTGAATCACCAATAATATCAAGAGCAACAAGAGAGAGCACTATGTGTGATTTTTGTAAATGAAATTAGCTTAGGAGTTTGTGATATTCCCACTTAGCAATATTGCTAAGGGAAATATCAATCTTGCCTAATTTTGTCTTATTTCATGTTTACACTTAGGAGATATGGGTTCAAAGGTCCCACATGAATTTTGGGATTAAGTGGGGGCCCAACATTAGGAAGGAAGGGAAATATTGCGGCTGTTGTGGAGCATGGGGGCCACCCCATGGAGAATTACAACCCACATGTGGAAGACACTCTCATTGGAGCGAAGTTGATGGGGAAGTCGAGTTGGGCCCACATGGGCATCTTGGAGGCTCTTTGATAAATAGAGCAAGAGGCACTCATTTTGGTTATTCATTCATCTATTCAGAAATTGTGTCTTTGACATAGCATGCTTGAGTTGAAGCCAATTCTGCCGTGTTGTTTAGCACACGAGTGTCTCCAAGTGGAGATCTCAACCCTTGCTTTGGTGGACTTTGAGTGCCAGCCCAAGGAGGGAGTCCTACCTATACCGGTTCGTACTCGCAGCAGAGAGTGTGAGTTTGTGGAGAGGATTGGCAGCACCATCACAGGGACTACGCAATTCTTGGAGGAGGCACGCTTGGGGATTGAGGAGTGAAGGGAGTTAGGGCCTAAAACTTGAGGTGGAGTCCGGGGAAGTGTTGTGGGAGTTTTTCCAGAATTTTGGCGGAGCAACAAATGCAGCATTTGCTACAGGTTATCTCTTTTGTTTGTGGAGGAGGGCCACGCAGTTGGGGGTCAATTTTGGAGCGTAAAAACTAGGACAAACCCTCTCTGATTTATTGAGGAGAGGCCATGATTAATTTTGCCGAATTTTCTAGGAAGATTTGAGGAGTCAAACAGGGGCCCCAACTTAGCAAACAGCTAGAGGAGCTAGGGGAAATTTGGCCCGAAATTCCGAGGTCAACATTTGGCCAGTTTCTTCATGGGCTTTTGTGGGTTATTAGTGGAGAGCCTGGGATTAATTTCCAGGAATTTTTTGAGTACTCGAGGAGGTGCTAACAACAATTCTTCACAAGCAACAACATATTTTCTAGGTAGTTTCAATGCAGAGCCAGGAGGGAGCAACAACAGATTTGAGAGGGATTTATCATTGTTCTTTTGGACTTAGCTAGCTTGCCTTGAGCAAGCCCATGTGCACTCTTTCTAGCACCACATTGTACCTTCTTATTTATTAATCAAATGGCTCAGATCAGCGTAGTTCATGGAGATTTTTGGTTGTTAAATGTCCTGTAAATTTTTATACGAGTTTCTGCTATGTTTGCTTTGTTTAACATTGTATATTTCCATTAGGAATATTACAAAGTGAAATCAATTTTACAAAAAATATTTAACTAAGCATTTTTGGGCCATAAAAGGGACCCATGCCCTTCTTGGTCGGTTGAGTGTGCTTGTAACAACATCTTAACTCGCCAAAATGCTGCAATTTTTGGCTGAAATGGCCTTGAAATGTCTTCAGCTGCATTGTACAACATTTCAAAATTGCGAAATGCCATTTGTATGGTGTGGCTGACAACGTTTCGGTGAAGTTTCAGCATTTTGGTACATTTTTGGTACGACTACACCACCCAGGAAGACTTGTCATGCAACATAGTAATGGGCCTCTTTCCTTGCCTTGGAGAACATGATGTTTGCCTCGGGAAGCACAAAGTGCATTGTGAATTGTGAGAGTGCCATGTAAAATGACGAGAAACATGAACCATGATTAAAGCTGCACATGCGTAAGATAAAATGCTCCATGTGGGGAATAGAATAGGTGTGCTAGATATGGGTGTTTCTACTCTTACATAGTGCAATCACCTTTACACGACAATAATCAAAAGTGACTAAGGTTTCTCATATATCGTCTGTTGAAGTAGATACACCTCCAAGAGCCCCAAAGCTTAGCAAGACATTAAATGCCCATCAAGGCAAAGAGTTACCACCCATCGGGGGGTAGTTAGTGCATAACTACCATAGAGCTAGAGACAATGAAGATGTAGGCTAAAGGGATTGGCCATGACTGTCCACCTAAGGGGAGCTAAGATACCCCATAGCCAAAAGATTGCACATAGTTGGGCCTTTGTCAAAAATTTTGGGGTGCCTTTGTTGGAAAGAGGAGTAACACCCCTGCTTTTGCTTGTCTTGTATTATGGTTATTCTATGATTGCTCATATTCTAGGGGGACCTTTGATTTTTGTAAAATTTCATTAGAGACCAGCCATAGACTTGTGCATGCCCTATGTGTAAGTCCTATTTCATTTGTAGTCTCCAGCTCTTCATCATAACTTTATTTTTTTATCTTAAGAGTCTTCGTCATGATGCATTTGATAACTTCTATACAACACGTCCAGTTCAGCTTGGTACTTCTTCAATTCAACTTATGACTTGACACTTCATTACATTTAGTTTTGAGTATGTCTAGATAAGTAGTCGTTAGCTCCAACAATATCTTCTTATATTTTGTTTGAGGAGAATTTGTCATAGTTATGGCATGTTGCCCTAACTTCTGTACTAGCACAGGATTGAAGAATCATTTTCTTCTTTGTTGAAATAAAGTTACTCAATAATGATGAATATCAACGAGATATAATACAACGCTTCATAATCGATCCAAGGGGAAAATAATTTTGTCTTCGAACATGAAGATATATAACTCTTCAAAGAAGATGAAATCCCTTTTCTTTAGTTTCTAGCAATCACAAAATTGAGATAGTTTATGTGGGAATAAATTCTTTGATTGGAAGTCAATTGCGTTGTTTTTCCTATAAATGAAGTTTATGTTTCGGTGGTATTCATGAATATATAATCTATTATCTGATTCATGAACTTGCAGTTATCTGATTTACATATTATATAATAGTTTTCTTTGATGATAAAAGATTTTGACTTTTTTTGTATTCTTATTTGCAGAGAGTAAACCAATGTTTGCGGAATGCTTGCGTTAATGCAACAAGTACCATGTTGAAAGACTGTTTGAATTTCATTGACTGTGGAGAATCTGGAGATGGAAATAAAAGTTATGGACATAATAAAAATTGGCAACTATGGATAAATAATACAAATAGCACAAATTGTCTACAAGGTGCTAATTCATCGGTGTTTACATATGGCATATACTCAACAGCAGTTCCTCTGACAATAACAAATAGTGTCATCACCAAATACATTTATTCATTGTTCTGGGGTTTTCAGGTATTCAACTTCTTGATGGCTTTTATAGATTTTAGGCTTCTGCGTCCCCATGACTTGCTCGCTATACCTAATTTCAGATGATGATTTTATCATTTTTCATTTGGCTTAATTTTCCTTCTTTCTAGTTAGTAAAATAACATATGGCATGGTGGGGGGTGCTTGTAACTTTATGCCTTTAGAGATGGTTGATTATATTGTGTGTCTTAGTTCTATTTGCTGTTTTTACCCAATGGTGGATATTAATAAAATCTGTCTATTTAGCTATCTCTTCATTTACCTGTGTACTAATGTGTATCATACTACACTGTCTCTTGCTCGAGGACTAAATTTTTTCTAAGTCCACATTAATAGTGAATTTGCTATAGCAAGGTTCAATGTTAAGTTCCTAACATTTGTGAGTACATTATATGAGTGGGATGAATTTCGTTCAACTTCACCTAGATTAATTGGCATCAATGGTTTATGGGCATTAGTGGTGGATTTGACATCGACAGTTGATAAGAACCTTGACTAAGGCCTTGTTCCAGAGGTATTGCATATAAGTTTGTAGATCAAATTCAATGATCTGCTTATGCCAAGAAGCAACACATTCAATGTTATTTTTAGTAGGGTGTTTCACTTCTATTTTTACCATGTTGTGCCGTGCATATGGATGACATGCAACTTTTGGAGTGTGCATGGGAGGATGAGGACAGTTACAGGGAAAGATCAGCTTTTCAACTTTTCTGTTTTTAGATACTTTGCAATTTTTAGCTGCTGATTGCAGTTTTGGGCACCTAATTGATAGTTCCCTAAATGGGCACTTTTAGAGTTTGTAGATTTTAAATCTTGGGAAATTACCGTTTAAAAAAAATTTGAACTTTGATTTCTTATTTGGAGTTGAGCTTATAGTTAAGATCAATGTTATCAGAACCAGGCTAGCCGTCAATATAGTCGACCCCAGAAAATGGAACTGGATCAGAATAAACAAAAATGAAAAACAAAACCAGACCATAAAACAGTTCAACGAAAAAATACATAAACTATGTTGCCGGGAAACGTGGGTTAGGGGACGGGTATGTCACTTTTTGAAACAGAGTACATGGGTTCATCGGGGGTGTAACTGTATATATATATATATATTTAAATTATAATATATATGAATTTGTATATTTTAAATTTTAAAGATTTAAATATGCACATCATTGAACATTCACGTTGAAATTTCAAATTTCTAGTTTGATATCAAGTGGCTTTACTATTTTCAATTTTGTAACTGAGTCAGTGAGCACTGAGTACCTATCGCATATTGTCTCAGAAATCAAGAAATCAAGAGTGCTTTTCAAGCTGTGGACTACATCTACTTTCATTTTTTTGGAAACTTGGCTCTGCCATTGCTTCTAAGTTTATATGCAGTGTTGTCCAAGGACCAAAACAACAAAATTTTATGTTTAATTCTGAGTGTTCCTACAGCCCATTTGCAAAATGATAAATCTCTGTGCTTCATTGTTGGAAAAATGGGTAAATCATAATAGTAGTTTTGTATGCCTGTCCAAACATCAAAATGATATGTTTAATTTTAAATTTTTAAGTATTCTTACTGCCCATGTTCAAACTCTGTGCATTGTGCAGTGGTTATGGTGGGTTTTGTATGCATTATGCAGTCACAGTGCTATCCGAAAGAACAAATCAATGGTATTCATGCTGCGATATTCAAATGGCAAATGCTGGAAACAATGAAAGAAATGACATATGGGTGGGGTTTTGACTTAGAGGTGGGTTTTTATTTAGTAAGAAAATTAATTTTTTACTTCCACCCTGTTATCACTCAAAGTAGTAGGGGACCTAATGGGAATCCCTAAAGGGCAAATGCTAGGCCAAGGGCAACAAATGGAGTCTTAGACCACTGTCACCTCAACTAAGGCTCCCTTCTATTTACAGACTTTCACTGATGGGAGGAGACCCGATATGTATGGAGTCACCAATGTGTAATAAGTCAATGGAGATGAGTGACCTTGACCCTTTCCGAGAAGGTTTTGAAGAATGGGGCTTGCTTGCTTTCTGAGCAAGGGACTATGTGCTTCCAAGGAAAGGAGGAGGATTTTGGGAGTTAGGTGTATGAGAATAGGACTTGAAAGGAGTTCCCTGCACCCTAAATCCTAGTTAAAGTTGGTGTCTAGGATGGTGCTTGAAGAATAGTCCGTTAAAAGAGTGGGACCACACGAGGCCAACTAGACTCTGTCTGGGGTATGAGGAAAGTATGAAATTATCAATGATTTTCTTAACTTAGACAAGGTGGGAAGGATCAAAGAAAGCATTTGACTCAATGGTGTTGTTTGACCATGGGAAGTGCCATCCTTGGGGATGGCAGGGCAAGTGGTCCCAGAGCTAGGGATTGGCTTTTCTCCCAACTCCACCATTGGAATGTCTTAAAATCTGGAAGAGGGCTAGAAGAGAGGCCAGTGCAAGAGACCCTAGGAGATCAAACTTTTTTAGTGGCTAACTTGCCGGGAAAATGATGCCCTAGGCACCCCAATGTGGCTAGACTCGGGAGAAGGTGAAAGAATAAGAGTTTTGGTGGCCACCCTTGGTAGATCAATGCCTTAATACTTGGGAGAATGGAGTCTATGTTGATTATGTGTCAGATTTCTTGGTTTCCAGTCAAGGAGGCCTCAAAATTACTTCACAAACCCTCTAGGTCAAGTGAAAGCAATCTTGCAACTTTTATACTTCAAATGTACAAGAGGAATGACTTGTTAAAATCAAATTTTACCTCTAGGAGATTCACTCATACTACAAGGGCCAACGGATGGAGATAACGATATGATAGAGACAATCCCACAATATTAAACAAGAATTTGCATGCAGCAATTCGCCTTAAAACAATGAAAATCCCATCCAGCATATATGACAAAGTAACAAGAATAACATCAAAAATTTCGTACTTACAATGGAATAGAGTATATCCAACCATTCACAAATGACAATAACGAAGCTCCAAGAGAAGATAAACTAATAACCAGACATCAAAACTCATCCATAAATGCTCCAATTCATCCTCCAGCAAAAAATACGAAATTCTTTAAAGAAGAGAGAGATCAAATCTAAAGTGATGATCAGAAATAATCTCACCTCACTTGTATTTATACACATCTAAGGAGTTCAAATTAGCCTCCTTGGCCTACATAAGCTCCAAAAATAAAATAATGTTCTAATAATACAACCTTTTGGTGACAAGCTCACCAAACTAGCTCACAAATGAAAAATTAAGCCTCTTAAGAGGTCAAATAATAATCTATGCATGTCGTAGGGTCCTCTTAGAGGCCCAATGAGGTCCATGGGTGCCACAATGAAGAATAGGACCCTCAAAAGCAGTGGACAAGGGGTTGGCCCCATGTAATAACCTGTGGTGCTCCAAATGACTATGGGGCCACACAAGTGTCCTTATGGGCCTCCAAACAAATCGAAGATTCCTGTAGGTTGCCCTCAAGGGCTAGGATGATAATGTAGGAGATGCCACATCATCGTAGAAGACCTGGATCATCTGCCAAGTGTATGGTGTAGATCTGGGGCTAGCTGGGCATGATGGATCAGGTGCATCCTCCTCGTCCAATAAGTGAACTCGAGCAATCTTTGAATGGTTGTGGGGATCCATGAAGTGCAATCTGCTGTTGTGGAGGCCCATGGCTCTCAACGCTCACTCTATATGTTCCAATGTAGCCCTCTGGAGGATTAGGACCTCGTATCGGGAGACCAAACCCAAAATGAAAATCATCTCCAATCCTGCATAAGATCTAATGCACCCCTTAGGCTTCCAGTACAACAAGTCATTAGAGAAATCGAGCAAATGAGCTTACCTAATCATGGACCACATGTGGGGACTTCATAATAGCTTGCCCTTCCATAATGGGCTTCAGGATGTGCCAATGTCTCCTAAACTCCAAATGGGGTTAACCAAGTACCCTATTATGTGGTTTGTGCTTCTAAAGGGGATAATATAGTCAAGGTGCGTCTATCCAAAGGTGGTGGCATGTGGTAGATAGGTGAATGAGGTAGGGAATGAGAAGGGGCATCCCTGGGTCACATTCTGGGGCACAAGGGTCGCTGATAAGAGGGAAGCCCACACCTGGGTTTATAAGGTGTAGGAGGGAACAATCATGGTAAATGAGGTGCCCTAACCTTTATTTTTCCACCTTTCTTTATGTGGCTTTTACCCTTTTATGATTTTCCTTTGATTAACTGCTCGGGGCTCCAGGGGTTAGAGCATGATGTATAAGATATAGCAGTGAATTCCCCCCTTTAAGGTGGGGCGATTCATCGCCCAGTAGGGGTTGGGACAATCTTGGGTTCCTCTATGATGAAGAAGGCTCATAGAACCTGCTGGAACTAGGGTGATGGCCATGATGATGGGGTAGAGAGCTCATGTATTGGCTTTTGCCCACGTGCTGAATGTTTTTGTCTTGACCATCTTTTGCATTTTGTGGTACTTTTCCTATTGAATGTGGCCATATATGCTTTTAACTTTCCTTTTTTAGTTGCATCAACCTTCGGGCTTCGTTCTAGGCCATCATCCAAGGTGTGGACAAGGGGGAGGGGTGAGCTGGCCCTATGTGGATCGATGGAGGAATGTGGACCAAGGTGGGAGAAATGATGGATGGGGTAATAATGAATGGAAAGAGGGTAATATGAGCAGATAAGGGAGTGGGACCCCACAACCAAAATTGGGGTTTCACGTGATATACCATCCCTGGAACCAAATGGTTAGCAAAAGAGATCCCATGGGACTAGAATCCAAGGTTAATGCCTAAAAGGGGTCTAGGGGACAAAAGCATAGACCTAGCCCATTCTTTCCACCGAATCCCACCATTAATTCATGCTCAGAAGTGTCCATGATAAGAAAACTACAATACTCAATTTCAAAATGACAAGGCATACCT
This sequence comes from Pinus taeda, assembly GCA_000404065.3. Classification (NCBI taxonomy): domain Eukaryota; kingdom Viridiplantae; phylum Streptophyta; class Pinopsida; order Pinales; family Pinaceae; genus Pinus; species Pinus taeda. The sequence goes on from APFE031113970.1 coordinate 373,464, forward strand.
TTAGATTCAAGAGGCCCACCTTCAAACATATGATCATGGCAGATGGGCGAGGGACCACATGGCTGGCTTAGGTGGCGAAGAAAATGGCATAATGAGCTAGTTGATGGTTGCAAGGGGTTGGTGGCTATCGACTGAGGACCATCTTGGAGAAAACATTTCTCCTAGGGATATTACCCATAAAATGGTGGGTAACATCTGGCTCCAACTGGGACGTGATCTCTCGAGGAAGTGGGTGAAGCTACTTTAACGGGAGGTCATGAGAACTCCAACAATATCTTGGTTACTGTAGACCTGTCACTTGCACATATACTAGATGGAAAAACACGGGGCAACATGCTTTCACGGTGTCTCATGATCACACATGCTAATATATTAGGCCATAAAATCAACAGAAAATAGAATATGCAAATATGCATCTATCTACCATGAGAAAAATCATATGATGTTATTTCTAATGTGAAAATGAACATGCAATGCATCCTACGCTAATATGCATTTAGTAAGGCTAATACTAAGTGTAATCATAAAGCCAGTGTAACCAACATATGATCACATCAACATACATATGCCTGCCAATATGATTACTCATGTGGCAACCCACAAATTGAATGTAGACATAGTCACACGGCGGATGAAGCGGGTGGGAGGCGAGAAAACATGATCTCCATTGGAGGTAATGGAAAGTCCTAGGGGAAATATTACTGGTCAATCTAGAGGTCCATGGCTTTCCTTCCAGGTACCATTTACAATATGTGGAATGAATTATCACCCTTAAGAACTCCTCGTCACAATCATTGTTTGTAATATCATGTTTTGAGGATGTCATATGATTGTGATGAGAGGGGAACGAAGGGGGAGAGAAAGAAAGAGTACAATGAATGGATCGGTCTCATCGAAGAGGGGAGGTCGCAGAGTGATCATAATCTTGAGGATGGGTCAAAGGGGATAAAGTATATTCAATGAAGGGTTCTTTCTTGACACCATATTCTGAAAGCGGAAAAGGGGCATGGTCACTCGAGGTCATATCAAAAGAGATGAGGGAATTACTTGAGGAAGACTCAAGGTGGTGAACAAGAGGGAAAGGCAAAAGGAAGGGCGAAGTATCATATTTGACGAGATTTCCTTCCCCACAATCTAAAGGCTCAAGTGATTTGAATTCATAGTCATAAGGTGGGTAGGTGGGGGCCTCATTTCTTTCCTCATTATAATCATCAAAGATTGGGCTTTCGTTAAAAGGAGAATCAATCACTTCCAACTGTCCTTCTTCACGCAAGGGGAAATAATAATTCTCCTTCCCAAAGGCATCGGTGGATATGTCATTGTAAGTAATGTCTAGAATAAAAGAAAAACCAATCTCAATCTCATCTTTCTTGTTAGTATCATAAATGGGAGCACAATCAAATTGGGGCCCAACGATTTCCCATTTGTTCCTTTCAATGCAGAAATAATCTCCAATGTCATTCCCAAAGGAGCTTACTGGATCACCTTCCTCAAGGTTTTCAAAAGGAAAGTCATCAAGATTGATACCCTTGAGAAAGGTAAGATCAATTTCAGCCTTACTTTCGATAACTTCATTGTCCTCAACACATGTGCTTTCAAAATCATCTTGCTTGTCCTGCAACCCAGACAAGGACTCATCTCCTTGCTCATCACCGAGGTCCTCAAGGTCATCTTCATCTTGGTTGGTTGACCAACTCATCAAACGATGGAAACTTGTCATTGTTGCTAATAGTAGTAATGAATGTCTCCCAGATTGGAGGAAGACCTTGAAGTGCATCAAGTACCAACTCTCTAATAGACATAGATTCTCTAGCAAACAAAAATTGCTCTCAAAATTGTGACAATCTCATGAAGTATGATTGCACAGTCTTGTTGAAATTTCTAAGTCTGACACGTTAGAAATTCCTACTGCATTATCTGGTTTAATTTCTCCTACTTGTTCATTCCATTAACAAGTTATTTATAAATATAAATGCTGAAATAAACACAAATGCAACCTTAACTCATATACAGATCAACAACTGAAATACTGAGACAAACACACAAGGGACACCGTTATTTTTGGACAATTGTCCCCGGAAAAAAACCCAATGTGGGAAAACAAGTGCAGTAGTTCTAGGGTTTTATTATTATGCAGTTTCTTGAGTACAACTATGGTGCCAAAAATGGCTCACCCTATAGAGATTGTTACACAACAATAATACCTCTTCTTGGAGACAGATATTCAACTTCTCAGCTCTAGTTTTCCCCATGAAAATCCTTTCGGCGCTTCCTCTTGGCCTTGCATCAACCTTGCTAGCTTCAGCTCAGCTCCTAAAGCCTCTAGATCAGCCTTTTTGGTCATTGCGCTGACCCTCTGGCACTATCCTTGCCTCTCTGCTATGTACTCACTGCCCCTTGTTGCAATAGACCACTAGCTCGAATTTTCTAAGCAAGCCTTGCTCCAGAAAATCGAACTGACTGATCAACTTGGTGTATCTCCAACTGACACTCAAGCCTCCTCTTATACTTTTCCTATTGAGTTTTCAATGACCGAGATTAAGTCTCTAATCAACGGCTAAGATTATATTTGGCTTGATCCATGTCATTTAGAGCATTCTCACCCAGTTTTATATTAATAGCCATTAATATTTTAATTTTCCAAAGTTTTGTTAAAATTTCTGTTTTCCCACCTCGGTTTTCAGTTTCTCCTTATTTCTCCCATGTAGTTAAATGCCCTTTCCCATAAACATACATTCAACAAGATGGAAAAAATAAATTTGCTGAAAACACAAATTCTGGAAAATTTACAGAATGCTGGAAATTGCAGAAATAAAAATCAGCAGTAATAAACAGCCATTAAAACACATTAAAACACTGATATTTTTGGTCAACGTGACCCTGGAAAAACCCCCTACAACTCTTGGGGAAAACCAGTTTGAGAGCTCTTCTTTATTTCTGAAAAATGTCTTTTTACAGCAAGAAAATTTCAGCAAAAAATTACAGCAAAATAATTTTTTCAGCAAGCAAACTTATCCGTTTTCAGCCCAACGGACCACCTGGAAACTGTCTTTCTGCTGTTCTGATTTTGCTGAAGAGCTGCCTGGTATGTGTGCCAAACTGCTGCCTCTTTCTCCTTCTTGTCCAGAAATCTCCCTTGCTCTCTTGCTCTCCTTCTCCCAATCTTCTCATGAAAGAATGAATGATCTTTTCCTCCTTTTCCTCCTTTAATATAACTCCAAGTGACTTTTGGGTGATCCAAGTGACTTTTGGGTGATTTCTAAATCCAATGGTTGAAATAGATTTAGATCAATGGCTGAGATTAAATGCACATTTAAATCTCACTTTCTATTTTTTAATTCACCCCACTTTAATAAAGACCCACTTAGTCATTTATTTCCAAATTCACTTTTCCTTTCTAATTTTACATTAACTTTATTAAAGTCACTTTAAAATTAGACTTTAGTAACTTTATCACTTAAAGTCACTTTTAAATTAGATTCTAACTTTATAAAAAATTATAAAGTCACTTTAAGAGAAAAATTAAAATCTTTTGGACACTTTTCCCTAGGCCAAAGATCAAAGCCTAAGGGAACCACCTGTCCTCCGGTACCAAATTTCAACACTGGTTTTCTGATCTTCAAAAAATTTGATAAGTTCCTTGTCCATTAGGCAATGGGGTCTTTGTTCCCTGCCATGGGCATATGAGCAGGTAACAGGCTCCAAAATGGATCCCTTAGAACTATAAGCTTACTTATTTTGACCTTTACACATAGGTGGAGGTCCTCAACAAAGGTTATAATTTCTACTTCATTATTACTGGCAACGCCTAATTTCTAATGAGTAAGAAATCTATGCACTTTCATCATCTTCTTTTATAACTCTTTTGCTCGTGACTTTTCCTTGGTTCCCTCTAAAAGTTCTATCAAATTCCAAAACAACCTGCCCGTTAGGGATTGAAGGTGGAGTGTGTGTGTTATGCAACTGAAGCTATCGGCACTCAGTTCTGCAGTTTACTGTTATTTAGCTTGTATATTTTGCTATCTTGCCTGGTTACCCCTATGTAAAGCATCTTTGGCTGTTGCAGTTCCTGTCAGTAGGCATTGTTTGCCTTTTACTAATTGGTGGCTGTGTATGACAATGGATCGATTAAAAGCACCTTTGTGTTTTTTGACGAATAGCTATTTTTCAAAGCAAAAAACAAGTTTGAAGTTATTGGATTGTAAAATAATAGATTTCCTTGAAGTTGTAGCAAATAAATGCAATGGAAATACAGCATAAGGTTGACATCTTATATTTCATTTCCTTTCATTCTCTAGCTGATATAAACGCTACTTTTAATATAAACACTACTTTTTTAACAAATAACTATTTCAAAGCAAAAAACAAATTTGAAGTTATTGGATTGTAAAATAATAGATTTCCTTTTCTTAAAGTTGTATCAAAGAAATGCAATGGAAAGACAGCATAAGATTGACATCTTATATTTTCATTTCCTTTCATTCTCTAGCTGATATAAACGCTACCTTATTTCCTCTTATTTATGGAATTTGTGTTATTGTTCTGCAGATATTGTTGTCAAAGTGTAAGAAATGTATGGCAAGGAAACATTTGTGGAGCCATTTTTCATTTGATAGGAAAAAAATTACATTGCAACTAAGAAATGGCAATGGGGTGAAGATAACAAGCGGAGTCTTACCAGAGAACATCTCTCATTTTTCAGAACTTCAGAATCAATCAGACAGAGTTGTTCAGTGTTCGCAGTTCTTTCCATTCACTTTAAGTAAATTGGAATGTGTTATTCACCCAGAAAAATCTGCACAAGTGGAAAGATGGAGAAAAAAGTTAAAAAGGAGGTGTTCTATTTTCCTCATTGGATCAGCCATTGCTCTTGTATTCATGATGTCAATTTCTGTAAATATGAACAAAAATGCAGCTAGTAAGTAAGCATTGACATATACATATCTTGTTTTCGTTCTTTATTTTTAATTGGAAGAAGCTTTTTATCATCAAATCCAGCAGTAAAGAACATAGATATTTATAATATAAGAGGACTACTTGAATCAAGATTCGAGCCTTCATGCCATTCATACACCACACTTGTAGATCGATGGCTAAAAAATGTTCCTAGTAAGCCTAGATCGATTTTAACTTGGGATTTATCAAGCATTGTGAGGGCTTAAATCTCTTGAAGCAAAAACATTTCCTCATGTTTTGCTCTAAAAATGGTTTGCATTTTGAATGATTTGTTTCCTCCCGGCACTTAATATGGGTCTCTTGCATGCTTTATGGAGGTCGTTGCACCTTGGAGGATGTGCCATCACACTCTGTTGAGCCTTTTATGGAGTCACCTGCTTTACAGAGCCGGCATGTGCCACAAGTGTGGCCTAACCATTTTGAGGAGGATGACTTCGTGGTCGAGGTTGTTTGCTTGGTTTGAGGAGGTTACTGAGGTCCTTTTGACTCCTTCCTCAGTCATTGTGGACATGTTTGTACAGGTGGCATAACCACCTCATATTGTATGATATTGTTGATCATATCTCAATGGTTAATCGAGAAGATAATGGTTCTTTATGATTTTCTAGGCTAGATCTAGGATTAAGTTATTTTTCCATTGAGAAGGCTGTTAGAACTCTTTTATATATAAGAGAAACACTTTCGATTGCGAAGTTTGCTAGAAGCTCATGGAGAAAACTGTCTACTCTTTGGTTGATGCTATGAATCGTTAATTAGAGTGTCCTCTTGGAGATTTTGTCTATGTCGATGCTTATGCAAATGGATGGATGCCATTGAATCAAAGCTTTTCTGTGTCAATTTGATAAGTGCCTTCTCTTTGAATCCTTGTGGTATTTATTTTGAAATGTATTAAGTGTTAGAATACTTCTTTAGTGTTGGTCGTATACTATCTTGTCCTTTCATTTGTAGATCCCTTGTCAAGCTGTTGGAGGATTTTCCCCTTGACAATCTTGAAATTTCAGATTTGAGACTTGCGTGGGAGCTGCTGTAGTGGCAGTGTATTAAAGGGCTGCCAAGTGTGATCAAAGGGAGAGTTATCTCCCTCATTGCCACCTCAACCAACGGCTAACTTGAGCTGCTATAGATAACTGAACTCAGCCTCCATGCTGGCTGTAACAGCTGTTAATTCGTCCTCCCAAGTAGCATTGAATTCAGCCTTCCTAGGTGGCCTATGACTCAGCATTAAACTCAACCTTCAATTTCCTTGTCATCCCACATTATTATGGTGACCTTCTTTGACTGGGAACACTAATTTAATTTGTCCCCAATTTATTTATTTTCCAATTTTCTTGTCTTTTTTTTTTTTTTTTTTTTTTTTTTTTTTTTTCACTTTTATGAGTAAAAGTGGATTTTCATGAGGAAATAATTATATTTTTGGACCCCAAAGTGGGTATTAGGATAATGTTAGTGCTTTGAGCATGAATTTTGAGTACTCACATGCCACCAACATTTCCTAGTACCACTTTTTACATTATTACATACACAATTAATTAAAAATCCTATCTTGTGGAAAATTTTAATTATATTTAAAAAATCTTACAAATACCTAGACAAATTTTGTAAGACTCTGGATATGACCTAGCATAGTAATATACATTGAACCTAGGCTTAGAAACATACTCAAGACCTAGTTACTAAGACACACTCCAACTTTGGATGTTATGAGTGAAAAAACTTGACTAATCATTTGTCGCTAAAAAATGAAAACAATTAGTCACGTGAAACAAACACTTTAGAGTGGACTCCTTTAGTAACTAGGTCCCAAGTTGTGCAAGTCTGTTACATAAGTTCATCATGCTAGTGTTCAAAATTTGCATAGAAGAAAGTAGAAGAGGAGAGAGAAGAATGTAATATTCATAGGGAATCTTTACAGTAAATAACAAAGAAAACAGACATAAAAACCATGAAAGTCAAACACATGAATCAGTGCATGAAATTGCACCAAAAACTGCTTTGCTGAGCCATTTTATTAGTGGAGTGGAGCAAGTACAATAATGCGGAAAATGCACTTGGGCTTGCCTCAAGGGCAAGCTTGACAGAACGCAGGTGTCAAATAATAATCTCAATGCTGGAAAGAACTGCTCCTCTAATGCTCTGCGCTGTCTCCCAATAACTACAACTGTTGGCTGGAAATGAGCTGCAAGAAACCACCCCGCCTCCGACGCTCAAAAAGTGATGAAACTTCAGCCACAAACTCCTTGGCCAAAACCCGCAAAACCCTAGAAATGGTTTGGCCCGATTTGGACTTCCTAAAATCGACCCCCAAAGGCACTATACAATCCCCAACAATTCTACATTGTCTGCTGCAAAGATACCGCTGAAAACCCCACCTCCGGTGCTCAGAAAATTCTGAAACTTTAGATGTGGGATCCTTGTCAAAAACCAAAAAAAACCCAGAAAGGGTTTCCCTTGGTTCCAAACTTCAAAATTTGACCTTTCACAACTTGGCCCTCCACCAAATTCGAATTCTGTTACTGTGGCTGCTCCTGTCAATCTTTTCTCTCCAAAATATAACTATCCTCCTCCATGGCCCTCCAAATAAAATCCCAGCAACTCGGCTCCTAAATCCTTCTATCAAGCCTCCCCACAATCAACTCCCCCAATCCCTGCGCAGTCCTGGGACAAGTCTATGCAGGACCAACCAAAGAAATCTGTCTTACTGAGAAGGGCACTCTCAACTCCCATAAATTCTCTTCCTTCACCTGCAATTTGGACAAGGAATTGCCCAGTAATGGTATAGCCTCTAATTTCAGTACCCCACTTCACCCAAGAACTATGTGGTTCTTCTTCTGCATCCAGGCTGAAGCTAAGGCAAGTCGTACCACCTGAGACTGGTCCCCCCAAGTCTCCACAAAGTCGTGACAATACCTCCCTAGGGTGGCACTCGTGGTCCACCGAAGAAGAGGGTGAGATTTCCCCTTGGAAACCTCTGGTGCTAAACAACACTTGTGACTCAGCTGTACAACTAGAGCAACAATGTGTAAATGTCAAATTATCTAAAAGGTGCCTAATGCTGCCTTTAACCCTCTATTTTGTAATTGTTGCCTCACCTTTCCTTGTGGGTCCCATATCCAAATATTTCAACCTACTTTCCATAAAATCGATTTTTCCTCCAAGGGTGCGTATTCCATGAGGGGTGGCCCCCATATTCCACTAATATTGAAGTTTTCAATTTCTCCTAAGTCCCATGTACCAAAAATGTCTCCGATGCTCAGATTACAAAATTTTGCTATGCTTAGTACTTCCCCAATAAACTTAGTTAATCCTGCTAAATAAAAAAATCAAAATTGGGAATATCACAAAGAAGGGGCAAAAATATCCTACTAGTCTTTTGACCTTCAAAAGTTTTGCAAGTGCCTTATCCATTGGGCAATGGGATCTTCATTTCCTGCCATGTGCATATGAGCAGGTAACACTTTCTTCCACTTGCGTCAACCTATCTTCTGATGGTTGTTCACTGCACATGTGTCAACCCCTCTATTCTTTGCCTTGAACTCCTCTCCCTTCCTTGTGGCTTGGTTCTCTTGCGGTTGGTTAGTTGACTGGGTTGGTGGCTGGTCTGTGGCTATTAGCTACCATAGTCAGCGACCACTTTCTTTTTTAATTACTTTTGTTTTACCTTCAAACCAGTGTTCGGTCCCCAACTCAAGATTCGACCTAAAATTTGTTTTCTCTTCAATTGTTTGAACGATTTACTTCAACTCGCTTTTATTTTTATTTTCTCGCCTTTGCATGATTGTGGTCTGTTGTTGCTGCCTAGCACACACACACCTAAGTTAGTGAGAAAAAGCCCTTAACCCACAAGGTGTGGCTTGGTGGAAAAACTAAGAGATGGGATGTCGCCTATTCCCAACTCTCTCCATTTAAGCTCTCCTAGTTAAATCTAAGGGGGGTGCTCCCTAATGGAAAGTTAATAAAGGAAAAGTGAATTTCTAGGAGACTAAAGTAAGAGGGAGATGCTTATCAAAGATAACTTGACTCCAAGATATTAACAAACATATAATATATGAGCATTATTCAATGATGTATTCAAAGTATAGACTAATGCCTCAGAATGTTAATTTTAGATATGTTCTATGCTTAGAGCAATTTATTTCAATTTTCGCAGTTAGCTCAATATCTTTTCCAGATTAGCAATCACATCAGCATTAAAGTAAATTGCAGATGGAACATAAACATAGATCGTAGAAGACAAGCCAAAACAAGAGGACACAAGATGTGGCGCTAGCAAGGGACAAACCCCATTGTGGGGAAACCCTTGATCATTTCTTCTTATATTTTCTTCAATAGTTCAGCACAGAGAGAGAGAGATAGTACATATACAACAGAAGTCAACACTTTGACTTATCTAAATAAGAGCATAGATCATCTCTAAGTAGATGATACATGAGGTCACTGAACTCAGTTGAAGACATGTTGCTTCAACTGATTCTCCCTAGTGACTCCATCACCATGTGGCACCTATCATTGTGCTGCTCCTCATCATCATGCTGCACCTCACCGTGTTGCACCATGCTGCACCCATCATTACTATGCTGCATGCCATCATGCTTTACCAATCATGGTTGTACCCATCACTATACTGCATCATGTACCATTGTTGTCCCAATGTGCTTGTTGCACCATGCTTGCCACCATGTGCTTGCTGCACCTTGCTTACAATACTGATGTCCCAATGTGCTTACTGCACCATGATTTCCATGCGGTCCCATTGTGTTTGCAGCACCATGCTTACCATGTTGTCCCTTTGTGTTTGCAGCGCCATGCTTGTTGCTGACCCATTGAAGCATTGATGTACCATGGTGCTGTCCCAATTTGCATTGTTGTACCATGTTGCTGTCCCAATTTTGCAGCACCATGCTTGCTGTAGCTTTCGGTCTCCTCAACGTGCCCAAACAGTTACTTAATTTCCAATGTTTAGTTTCTCATCTACTTGGCCTTGCAGCCTGCCCTCTCGACCCTAAATCCTTGGTCTCCATCCAACAATTTGGTCACTTGAAGTGGCCCGCTGCTAGGGCATCATGGGCCTGCAGCTAGGGAAGGATAGACCAGCGTTCAAGGTAGAATGAATAGGTTTTAGATTAGCCAGGTTAGGGCAGATTTAGGATAGTGTTAGGGTTGCTTGAGGACTGCGGCTAGGGCTTGTTAAAGCTTCCTCCATAGCTGTGTTAAACTTCTTCCATGAGCTCCTTTAGGTCAACGTAGATCCCTTCCATAGCTTCGCTGGCCTGTCTTATTTGCTGCGGCTAGGGCAACCTCCTTTCCTCCAACGTCTAGGGCTTCTTCCTCCTAAATATCTCTAACACTAAAACCCAAGACAAGTGGAGAGAAATCAAGAGAGCAGTGTGTGTAAAATGACTCTCAAGTCATCTCCTTTTATACTAAAACGTTGAGCACATGTGGGGGTTATTTTGTTGCTGGCCGACCTTGACGAATTGTCCTATAACACAAATAAATTCATAACTCCATGAATACTTATCAGTATCGGATGATCTTTAGATCAATCCTACACCTCTCGATGAGAGGGATCCAAGAAAAATATCAGCTGCCATAAAGAAGATGACCCACATGGAGTTTGGCCCTAGTTGCCAATTTTAACACTCCCTCTCAACTAGGGAGAACTCCATCCGCTGATCCATATGTCCGACTGTACTATCTCTGCCATCAATGCCTTGCACTGCTCTGTTCTGCTCAGTTCTGCTCTGTTGAGCTCTGCGCTGCTCTGCTCTGCTCAGTTATGCTTTGCTCTGCTGAACCATGAAGAAGAAAAATTGATCGAGAATGTCTCATACCATTCTCTACTAACCCGAAGTCAGTTTCATATGAAGAGAGTGTGTCATACCACTCTTACTGACCCGAAGTCAGTTTTATTGATCCCAGATCAATATCACAAGAGAGTGTCTTAAACCACTAATACTGATCCCAGATCAGTTGGAGGTCATCCTAGCATAGTGAGTACAGTAGATACAACGATGCGTCCATCGATAGTTCTACTATGGTCCCTAACCCCATTTCCCTAGTCATTGATCAGATGAGAGGTACTTCCCATGAGTCCCAAACTGCATGGTTAGGATGCCTCGACAGGAGAACTAATCATCCCGTCCCACAGGAGAATGAATCATCCTAGCTCACAGGAGAACGAATCATCCTGGCTCATAGGAGAACGAATCATCCTGTCCCAAAGTTGCCTCAAGGTATCACAGGGGAAGGCTGAGCTATTCACCATGTACACAGTGCACCATTAGGGGAGGGTGAGTTGCCCTATGGTCGTGTGTTGCTCCAATAAGTACCCCAAGACCCCAGAGCTCCCAGAGCTCAATGCATGCAACATGCAAGACCCTTATACGAAGGTCTCTCAACGACTCCAAGTCGTTTGGGAAAGTCACAAATTTGACCTTTCCCCGGGGCTTTGACAAAATGTCTGTGACCTGTACATCAGTCTCAATGCGATGGAGCCTCCTCGCTCATCAACTTACCATATCCCAGATAAGGTA
>APFE031113973.1:0-20822 GCA_000404065.3 Pinus taeda
TGGAGTATGTAGGATAAAGTGCCTTGAGAAAAGCAATAAGAGAGATATCCAGCTCAACATTAGTGGATTTGATATCATGCATTATAGACTTTATTTCAGATGCAAGAGCAAGAGGATCATTATTTTGTAGTTCAAGAGTGAAGAGTTTAATCATAAGTTGAACGACTTCAAGTGCAGAATGTGAGTCATAGAGTTCTTTCAGCTTTTGTAAAGCTTCAAAGGCAGTTGAATATGATGAAATGTGGCGACTCGCCTCCTTATTTACAGATGCTGCGATTAATGCATACGCTTTACTGTTCTTGTTTTCCCAGATGGCGAGCTCTTTGTCTGATGTAGGTTTTTCTGGGTGACTGTCTCCTTCTCTGACACACACTCCTTTCCACAACTCATTGAAGATGAGGGTGTGTTGTACCATCCGGGACCAGTCAGGATAGTTCTCCTTGCCAGTGAGAACTATTCCTATCATAGAGATGGTTGAATGCATTCTGTAAAAAATTACTTATAATGATAAAAAAACTTTTGCTGATAGACTAATACTTCTGATGGCAAAAAATTTGCTCTTATGAAGAGAAAAAAAAAAATTCTGCTGCTAGACAGCCAAATTGTTCTCAAAGGGGTAAAAAGATTTCAAAGTCTTTATGTACTATATTTTCTTCCAATGTCTCTGTAAAATATCCTTCATAACACATCCCCTTTTTCTTCTTTAAACAAAAACCATTCAATATATATATATATATTTACAGCACCAACTTCCCAAAACTCCTCAATAACCATAATAATTTACATACCACCACACTTCCCTTATATTCCTTATAATTAACAAACTCAAAATAAGGGGTACGAATTCACTTAAACCAACGAGGCTTTTACTTTAGGAATTGGATGGCTTTGAAAATAAAATCAAACTTTTCACCTTGACATTATGGGGAGAATATGGGTGAATGAAATATTCACTTTAACATGAACTACAATGCACATGCTCCAGCAAACCTGAATGACACTTGGACTCCACCACTTGCATTGATAAATCGGAGTTCTGTGACTCTTATCACAAATCCGCAGATGGAATACATTCACCAGCATTCGTTGGAACAACTTGTATCAGGCAGCATTTAAAATTCGATATCAGGCAGCATTTATCGTTGGAACAACTTGTATCAGGCAACATTTAAAATTCGATATCAGGCAACATTTATCGTTGGAACAGCTTGTATCAGGCAGCATTTAAAATTCGATATCAGGCATCATTTAACGTTGGAACCAACAGTCATATGCATATAAACCCACAGGACAACATTTCTTCAAACAAACAAACTGCGCATTTAACTCCATTCAATGCATAGGAACTAGCAGTCATATGCATATAAACCCACAGGACAATGTTTCTTCAAAAAAAAAAAAATGCGCATTTAACTCCATTCAACGCATAGGAACCAGCAGTCATATGCATATAAACCCACAAGACAACGTTTTTTTTTTTTTAAATCCGCTCAATATCTATACCAAACCAAAACATCGTTTCAAATACCAGACAATAGTGGAAAGAGCAGATACGGTACAAAACCTTCAGGCGTTCTTTGTCAGGCAAGCATTTCCTTTCCTTCAGGTGTTCTTGTCAGGCAGCGTTTCATTTCCTTCAGACGTTCTCCTTCAGGCAGTGGATAGAGGAGCAGAGGGAAAGCAGTGGACAGAGGAGTTACAAGGCAAGATTTAAAAAAAGAACCTGGGACCTGTGCTTTGATACCATGTCAGGCCAGGAGTAACTCCAGAAAACTGATTCGTTTATTTAATTAGCCAGCTATCCATTATATACATGAATGTGATCGTTCAGTTCATCTTCTTGATGACTGTTCACATTCAATTCCCCCAATCACTGAGGATTAGTTGTCAACATTAGCAAAGGTTTGATCTGTGGGTCTACTAGAAGGGGTAGCTACTTCCCTGTCTCTTTTCAAATTATTTTCCTCATTCAGAGGAGTCTGCACAACTGGGGGATTTCCCATGTTTGTAGGAGCTAGGTGTGGCTGGGGTGGAGCTCTTTCTTTAGAGATTTCAGGCTACTCTGATACCTTTGGCTGTTCTGATGCTTGTGGTTGTCCTGTTTGTCTTGATGTAAGAACACCAGTTTCCTGTGTTTGTCATTGTGATGGCTCTGTTGTGGGAGCACTAGTTTCCTAGGATGGCCTTTAGGAAGACTCTACATGCACTTGTATTTGAGCGACTGGCAATGGTGCACTAGTTGACTAGAAACACACCATGGACTAGAACGATGTCGGGTAGCAACTTTCAGGGTGTTTGATGGTTTGGGTACAAGTAGGTTGATTTTCTACGTATTGGCTACATGCATGAGTTTTTCAGAATAAGGGACAAAAAATGATTATACTTTATTTTTTATGCAAAGTCAATCCTTGGCAGGTTTGTGACACAGACAGGTTGCGTCAGCGAGGATGATTTGACATTTTTTGTCATTTACGGGAAAGCGATAAGTAGGTTTCATCGCATCGCTTATGGGAGGTAAATGGTTTTTAGGGAGGACTGCGCAATTCCACACATCTTTCGACACGTAGCATCGACACTATTTTGGAAACCGCTTACATCGCATGCTAAAGGTTGAAGAAAAGGCCCGTGCGATATGGGCGATAACCGTCGGATCTGAGGGATCCGATTAGACAGTGGTGGGGGTAATGGTGTGACTGATGGATAACAGAGGGTAGGCCCAATATTAATTAAAGGAGTTAATCATATCGGGGGTGATTTGATTGGTCTCTTAGTTATTAGTTAATCCTGGTGACTAATTAATCCTCATTTAGTATGGTAGGGTTTCAAATTCTTAATTAACCACATATTGGTTAATTAATTATGTTTATTGACTTTGTTAAGGTTATATTTAATCGTGGGATGGGATATGTAAATATTTGGGATTTTTATAATAATACGGGCGTGGGTGTTTTGTTTTTGGGGAGTTAAATAATAATACAAGTTAAAAGGTAATATGACTTTGTGGAAATTTAACATGCCCTAAGATAAAACATTTCTGAAAGTGTATTTCATCATATAACATTTATAACTTAGGCTATGTTAGGTTCCTATACCAATAGGTGTCAATTTTCATGATTAACATTGATAAGGCCTAATATGTTCAAACCTTTGACTGGCTGCAAAGGTGTTCCATATTCCATGAAAACAAAAAATCAAAAAATGAAAAGAGGGTATGTCCTAAAAGAAAAATCAAAGGGAAAAAAGAAGGAAATGGTCGAAAAAGAAAGCAAATGAACCCAAAATAGAAAGACCAGGAAAGTGTGTTAGTCCAAAATGCCACTATTGTTCCATTTTTGAAGAATTTCATTGTATGCAATCAGTCAACTCTTGCCACAGCTGATGGATGGACAAACATCTCAATCTTGGCAGATAAGTAGTTAGGTAGAGAAGCAAAGAGTCTCAATAGCTAAATCTGAGCCCTTGGAAGAAATAAGGGCAGACTTAGATAGGATGGCAGCTAAAATAAAAGTAGAGAATCAGGGTTTGCTAGTTCAAATGCACCCAAGCGAGAAAGAAGAAAAAATGTTAGGTATAATAGGTTGGGTAGGAAGTTTGGTGTGGCAGAAGCAGATTTCTCAGCAATTTTGTCTTTTCAGGATAATTCATTTCATGAATATCATAACTGCCAGGGAAAGGTGTGGCTACAAAGTCAAAAGAAGCATGACTAACTTCCCCTCATTCCCCTCCCAATAATCACTTACTCACCTCCCTCCAAGGACACTGGGATCTACTCAGTGCTCCTAGTTCACTTCATTTCATGAAAAAGACTAAGTAAAGCTTTGCTTTTACTTAAATACATTAAAGCCACATTTCTTGTGTCAAAAAGCTTTTGTCTATTATGCCAAAGTTTCCCAAACAGCATAGCTTTTATCCCTTTCCATTTCCCTAAGCCTAAGTTTCACTTTGTTGACTTAGTGCTTTGGTTTGATTACACCTCCATATTAACCTCTAACCCTATTGTATAAACCCTTATATTTCTCCCTATTCCTGTATTACATAAAATATATGAAAACCCCAAAAAAACATTATAAATACCCCGACCCTCGCTAATTATAGACATATGGTAATATTACGGGAGTTAGTGGTTCATTTGGGGTCATTAATAACCCTCTGCACCTAAAAACATCAGAATTTATTTAACATTTGGTTAAATAAATAGCCGGACCCTCAAAACCCATAACCAAAGGTTATATCCACAAAAACATTATAAAACATTGGTCTGTACATGGTGGGTCCGCAAGCCATGCTCTCCTGCAGCTTCGTCATGCGTCGACCGTTGGATCCAATCCCCCAGATCGGACGGCCCGCAACCATATCGCGACCCCTCTGCCTGCCGAATGATAGCGCCTGGGAAAATGGTGGTTTTGTCGTTGTACAGGGGACACGCTTCGCCCGCCTGGTACTATCGCGACCCCTCTGCCCAATACAACCTTTGCCCAAAAGCAGTGCGGGAAATCCCGCTTACCACCCACTCCCCGTTGACGTCATGACTACGTCATCTGCTGACGTCACCCCTCGTCGCCGCCACGTTGTATGCCATATTGTATCCTCTTCATCGCCATGTCAGCCCCACATCACCCGCTACAAGACAAATGCTACGTCATGCTGACGTCACGTGACCAAAACGCTGAAAAGCCCGCCAAACCCGATTTTTTGTTAAAAACACCGTGAATACGTCGTTTTCGTTCATTTTGTTATGTTTTCTCCACACGATAATTGCATGCGATTTTTACATCCAAAACACTGTTCAACCACACAGTTCGCCACCCAGCCAAATCCAATTTGCAGCTCGGTCTTCCAGCTCGTCCAACAACCTGCAATTCACACAGTGAGCCGATAAAAGCAGGTATTTACCTAAATATTGTTCCCGAACCCTCTGTTTTAAGCTTTCCTCTATAAAATTTTCTGGAAAACACCCAAATTTAAGCTTGAAATATTAAAATTGCTTCCAAAAAGCATGCCATTACCACTGTTTTTGCCCAATTTTACCAAAAAAATCCAGAAAATTTCGTCTCCCGCTGCAAATTTCTCCCACTGAGTTAAACTTGAAGTTTACTTTAGCTTGCAAATGCCGAAGGAAAAATACCCTTAACTACTTCTATCCATTGTTTGCTAAAAAACTCTGCAAGCTTTGTTGTTTACAACAATTCTTTACCCAGTAAGTTAATTCTGAGTTGAATTCGGTCTGGAGTTCCTTGAGAAAGGCCCCACAACTATTGTTTTATTTACTACTGTTGCACAAACCTAGATTTCAACTAAATATCACTGATAATTTAGCGAAATGGAGGCCCCTACTCCAGTGGCCCTCAATGTTGCCCCTCTCAATGCTCCACATAAAGAACTTGACTGGTTACCCCTAGCTGACAGGGATTTCTAAATCAAGGATTTAACTGGCCGTAAATCTCATCTCCAGGCCTTCTGTGAGATCAGGAACAACTACAGAAACAAAGCCGCTATAGTTGGAATTTGGGAGTCCAATATGCCCATGTACTACCTCCCTTGTGTCAATGTTTTTCCTGACCTCATTCACCAATGCCATGCCAATTATGAGCCCACTCAAAGGGTAGTGATGTCTCCTTCTAGAACAGTTCTATTTTATATCATCCCTGAATCTATAAATGAGATGCTGCATTTTAAACCAACTGGGCCTTTGACTCCTCTTTCCATGGGATTCTTACTTGATCAAGGTGCCAAACTACCAAGCTCAGAGATGACTAGAATATCCCAACTGTTTATGAAGCCAGATTGTCGAACTCAACAACCTCCTCCTTACCTAGACTCTTGGTTTACCGAAGCAGGAAAATTTCTTCTTGACATGATAGCCTACATCTTGGGATACAAAACTAGTGAATATGTTGATGAAACCTCTCTTGTTCGTTTATCAATATTCACTCCAGGACAGCCACCTGCTGTCAAATATGATTATGCCACCTTCATTGCTGATAAGATGCATGAGCAATTCATGAGCATGGACATAGAGGGAGTTTTCAAATATACATCATACATATATCATCTGTTTCTTTACTATCAACTAGATAGTTTTCAGATTCCCATTAGAAAACTGGATTCTAAAGGAGAAAGAAGGTGTGTGATATTCTGGACCTCAGTCTTCCACCATGTGTATGAGTCCCCTTACACCTACAGTGAGTTTGTTGATTTATTCATACATCCAGCCTCCTCTTTATTGATGACAACTCCTCCTGCTAGACTTTCTGGTGAAATGCAGAAAATTTTACAGCTCTCCAAGAAATACAGCATAGGTGACTGTTACTTTTACCAGAATCACACTGAAATCCGAATATATGGCTGTGAGTTGTGCCCCTACAAATTGCCAAAATATGTGCCAATGAGACTATTTGCACTGAAATACTTCAGGAAGTTTATCCAAGCAGACTTAATCCATTTCTGTGAGGCTAAGAAAAAGGCACAACTCAAAATAAGAAATCAACTGGGTCCTTTCGTCTTCAATAAAAGGGAAGCCTGGCAAGAGACTGACAATATTTTAGGGCACCAACTTAAGTTGAAACAAAGTTTTTATTGGGCACCATATGACCCCAATCATTTCATAAGTTATAGGAAAGTGAAAAATAAGATACCAGCATATGTTCATTGCAAAATCCATGAAATCCAACAATATGCTAATCAACAAGAATGGTTAGAGGGCACATTAGTTGGGGGAATTGCTGAGGAAGAGAGATTGGAAAGAGATATGAAAGAACATGAAAAAACGCTTGACCTGGACTCTTTTGGACAGGTATCTTTCAAGCTGCCTCAGCACATAGGAGGTGACACATCATTTGCTGGGACTTCTCAGCAACCATCACAAAAGACCAGCACAGGGTCAGCTAAGGGCAAGCAGTTAATAGATTCAGAGCAGGAAACAATGACAGACCAGCTAGATACATCAAAGGAACAAGGCCAAGGGCAAGGTCCCTCAACACAGACAGGGGTGCCTGAAATCCCTGTATTACAAACTCCTCTAAATGAGGAAAGAGGAAAGAAAAGAGACAGGCGAGAAGACACACCTGTAAGTGGATCGGTAAAACAGCAAGGGGAAAAGAGGAAAAGGTTAAATCCTTACTCTAAAGAGGAACTTTTGGAAGAGACAATAGGCAACCTGAGAGGTGAGGGAAGGATTGAACATAAAACTCCTCCAATGATGGACACATCAGCTAGCTCATACCAGCAAGAGCTATAGGGATAGCAGAATGTGGAAGTATCATCTACCAGGCCACATAGCAAGCAACAAAGAAAGCAAGGTTCGGATATTAAGAGAGCATTTACTGAAATAAAGGCAAGAAATGAGCCAATAAGGATCCAACTTTATAATCAATTGCTAAGAATGGCTCCCACAAATCAACAAAGGTTTATGGAAGCATATGATATGCAAGAAGGAAAAATGACCCTTAGTCACTTCAAGCCCACAATGCAGCAGCCACAGTCAGCTGTTGATTATATTAGGACCAATCTAAAAGTTATCTCTAAAGACAT
Source organism: Pinus taeda (assembly GCA_000404065.3). NCBI lineage: Eukaryota > Viridiplantae > Streptophyta > Pinopsida > Pinales > Pinaceae > Pinus > Pinus taeda. The sequence continues at coordinate 7,531 of APFE031113973.1, forward strand.
CCATCCAATGGACCAGATTGAATTACATAAACAAACTGGAGAAATGGTGTACTCCACCTTGGCAAACAAGGCATTATTAGCTCACAAATTGTAGAATTCATTGCACAATACCTCTTCCCAATTAGAATTGGAAAAAGCTTCCTCCTTAGCCAAGGACAACAAGATTAAGTCCTTGGAAGAAATTATCCTTGAGATGGGACATCATCCCAAGGATGAAAAAGGCATCAAAGCACTAATAAAGAAGAAGGAGGAGGACATTGCAGCCCTCAAAAAGCAATTAAAGCTGCCAATTACAAGGCATCCACAAACCATAGAAGTTGCACAGTATAAAGAAGAGGAGGACATGATGGGTTTAGTAATGAGGATGAATAAGAGATTAGCAGAAACAGAGCAGGCATTGGAGAAAGCAATGAAAGAGAAGCAGGGAGTGTCGACCTCCCAGCCACCAGAAACAACTCCCACAAGCACAACTGCTCCTCCTACAACCACAACACCAGTACCTCCCACTGTCCCAGCAACAGGTACATCAGCCACAGATACTTCAACAGCAACAACAACAGCCCCAGATACCAGCATTAGCATGGAAGAGATGATGAAAGTAATAAAAGAATTAGAACTCCAAATGGAAGAGCTAAAGGAAGCCAAAGAAAAACTGGCCAAGTTAGAGGTAAATTATGATAAATCTAAAATAAGTATGGCAGAAAAAACCAGAGAGGTAAAGGCCTTGGAAAATAAGGTAAAATCCTTGGAGAAAGATCTTACTCTTCATAAACCTCTATCAGAAATCAAAACAATTTTTTGGACTAAAATTGGCCAGTCCATCACTGATCAATGGAGATCAATACAGACGATTCATGAGAAAATTGAATTGATAGAAATCGCCAAAGTAGAGATTCAAAAGGCCAGAGCATCATTGGGAAACATGCCCGAACAGGCCAATAGACTAATTCATTTTTTGAATACTCATACCAAAGAACAACTAGCAGTTCTAGATATCAGGGACAGAACAGGTACCATTTTGACAGTTAAAAAGGTGCTAACCATGAGGAATTTTATACAAAATCTGGAGAGAAAGTGCCAAGAAATACGGATGGAAATAAATGCTTTTACAGAAAAGTTTACAGTCTTGCAGCAAAAGGGTCTACCCAGTTTGTTAACCAGCAATCAGAGACTGTTGACATATGAACAATATGCTGACAGGGTGAATACATATGTTGCCAATCAGATCACAACATCATCAAGCATTTCAGAAGACATAGCACTTCCCTCTGGACAGAGCTTATATGACCAGCTGGAAAATCTGTTCTATATTGAGCATGAAATAACAGATCTTTTTGAAGTCCAGCCCAATTTCTACAGGTATACTAAAGTTGATGAAATATTGATAAAACTACAAAGGCACCAGTTTCCAACAGACCAATGGTGGCAAAGCATGTTAGATGTTTTACCAAGGTAGTTTTAGTTCTCTTTTTGATCATCTGCATTTAATCAAATTCAATGCACGTGCCACGTATCATAAAAATGAGAATAACAAAGGAAGTCACGCCAAAATGCAGTAAATCAGAATTAGCCATAGATGAAAGGGTCGGGACAGCAACACAGGGACGCAAAATAAAGAGGCAGCTACCAGTCGAGTCATTGAGTTAAAATAGTCAAATATATCTGACCACCTAAGGCAACCGACAAAGCAGCAATTACTCCTACATTCATTGCCCACTATTTTCAATGTCATTTACTGCCTTTGTAGAAGTAAATGGATAAAGTTATTGCTTGATATTTTCTCTATGAGATATTTTGTAACTCATTTTTGCATAAATACCTCCCCAAGTGAAGTATTCGGGGTTGGTTGGTAATATCTTCTCTGGACTGCGATGTAACTCTGAGAATTTGCTGAATAAAAATGTTGTTGGATTTCATTATTGCTGCACTGTCTGAATGTGGAATTGATGTTCTTGGCCTTGCTACAGAATTCCTGAGTCATGTTATGGATCAGTAAGTTCATCTTCACTTGTGTTTTATAGTTATACGTTTATATACATCATTTATATTTCATGATCTTAATAATAGAGAAAAAGAATAGCACAAAATTTGTTTGTTTACACTCTGTGTTCAATCTTTACTATTATTAATGTTTTCTTCAGGATCAGCATAAATAGGAATTCTTAACTGCTCCTATTTCCCTGGTTCTTACCTATTGATTTAATACTAAGAAATTCTTAATTGCTTATTGGTCATAATCATTCACTTTCTTTATGTCTGCATATTGAAGGATTCTTAACTTCCCTTCAACCACAGACTCCATCCCATCTAATTCAGCTTATGAATTGTTCCATGACTGATTACCCTGCTCTGTAGTACCCCCCTTTGTACAAAGAAACCACATCCAGCAGTTCATCCTTATAGACTCCATTAGCCCAATGGACTGAACTCCTCATACTTGCAACCCTCTTCTACAGAACACCACCATCCAAAACTCAAAACAAAAACCCTTGTACTTCATAACTAGCCTAAAAAACCTCAGAACAAAGCTAAATTATAAAGAGAGAGCCTATCTGGATGCAGATTGGATAGAATCTATATCTAAAAGATTGGTTAGTGGTTACCTCGGTCGTATTCCCTTTTCTACAACTTTTAGTGAACAACCTAAGTGATAACATCATTGGTGACTCCACTGGGGATCTGAATGATTGTTTATTACTGTTGTCTATTTTCTAAAGCTACATATGGAGCCTGAAGTTAGCCAGGTAGCCTTTGAAACTGTTTTTGCCATACAATTACAGGAGTAAATAAAAGCTGCTTCAGTTTATCTCCAGTCTAGTTTTAGGCTTTAAACAGTTGTCCCAAAGACTTGATTAGTTCCTTTGTTTCAAAATATCTGTAGGAAAATCCAAAGCCTCATATATTTCAAAAGCCTTCCTACAAAATATGGTTAAAAATTGTATTCTTCGAAATATTCCAAGAAAAATCAAAAGTTGATTTAGAAGCTGGCTCCAAAGAAGAAGACGTGTTATACCAGATCAAATTTGGATCCAAATCCTCCACTGATCTTTGAAAATCATAATTTGATCCCTAAGAACCTTAGAATCCAAGAGAATCAAGAAAATCCTGTTGATATAAACCTTAAAACACCTCAGCAGAACCCTATCCAAACTGAGCTTACTACTGAAAAATCACAGGTATTTTCTACCATTACTGTTGCTTCACCTATTTCACCATCAGCATTTCAAACCATCTTTACCACTCCCTCATCTACACCACATATTTCCACTGTTATCCCTGCTCTTCCAGCTGTTGCACTGATCTCTGCAAACATAGTGAATCGATATGCTCCCTTGCAGTTACCTGCTAATCCAGGGGCTATGCCTCAATATTACCATAGAAAAATCACATATTTTGATGGTGCTGGTACCTACACAGTACAACAACATACAAAGAAAATGATAGACTATTTTGAAAATTATGAAATTGATGATGATGATGTCAGAATGAAAATTTTTGTTTAGAGCCTAACTGGTGATGTCAGGACTTGGTTTAGGGCCCTCCATGCAAATACAATCGATGATCCACAAGCCCTTTATCAGAATTTCCTAAAAATATGGGAAAATAAGAAGGACCCCTTACACATATTATCAGAATCTTAGACCTCCTTCGGAATTGGCCTTGATAAAATTCCCTGATGGATTTGACTCTGACATGGCTTACCAGCTTAGGGAAAGAGCTCCTCCAGGTTTAGAAGACATGCAAAGTATAGCTGTCAGTGTAGAGGCCAATCTGATTTCTAAAAGAAATCGAGCTAGATCTAAGAGAAGAACAACTTTTAAGGAAGAACCTTCTGCATTTGAACAGAAACTAGATGCTATCATAAAAGGAATGGACAGACTTGGGGATAGAGTTGAAACAATTGAGAGGAAATCATCATGGGATGGTCAACCAAGTAATGTTGGGAGGAATCCAAACTTTAGGAAAAACCAGAACTCTAACACTAGAAAAGTTGGTCCTGACCAAAACATCAGACCACCATTTCAAGAAAACTATGTTGAAGCTTCAACTTCTAGTGAACCCATGGAAGACACTCAAATAAATTTGAGGGGTCTCAAGAGTGGGCAACAAATTTTCCTTACCCAAGAAGACCAACAAGCCCACACTTTAGGTCAGTTCCAAACTCAATCAGGGGAATCGTTTGATTTTAAAGAAGGGTATGACACAACTGTCTATGAAGTCCATAAACAGTACAACTTGAGAAGTAAGAGAATAAATATCTCTGATGATAACAAACAAAAAGAGACCAAACAACCTACCAAAGTCAAGAACAATAACTCTTCTACACAAATCCCTCCTAAGACAATTCCCAACTCAAATAGCCAAACTATTCAAGATGTTACAGATGGTCAAGAACCTGATAAATAGTCTGCAGCTCCCTTTCCTCTTAAATAAAAGGCAAATGAGCCTCCTGAAATTGATGTTGAGACGGCTTCAACTCATAACAGCATACCTGCAAAAGAAGTAAGTGCAGAAAACCCAGTAGAAAAGGAAAACCTTGCTACCCGAAATGCAAAAATCCAAATAGAAAATCCTTTCAACCTGGAAACTGAAATAGGCAAATTAAAAATAGCCATTCCACTCTCAGAATTGGCTAGGCATGATGTCTATAGAGAAAAAATCACTAGAACCCTTCAAATCTTAGAAACCAAAGATGCAGTGAATGTCTTAGATGACCAACCAGAATTGATTTTTGGTCCTGAAGTAAATGGCAAATCAAGAGATGGAGGTGTTCCTCCTTTTTATGTTTTATGTGAGTCTGAATATTCATGACAAAATACTTCACAATGCAATGTTTGATTCTGGGGCCTCTCACAATTTGATGCCCAAATCAGTGATGGAGAAATTGGAATTAGACATAACCTGGCCATACAAGGACCTATTTTCATTTGATTCTAGCCAAGTTAGATGCCTAGGATTGATTCAAGATCTGTGTGTATCATTGGTACAATACCCTACCAAGACAATTCTAATGGATGTGGTAGTGGTTGATATCCCACCCAAATATGGGATGTTATTATCTAGATCCTGGGGTGCCAAGCTTGAAGGCTCTTTACAACTTGACATGTCCTATGCCACCATCTCAGTGTTTGGCCAGCCAAAGAGATTGTATAGGGAAACTTTGATGAAATATGTGGTCAACAGCCAATAGAAACCCCAAAAGTTTCCCATTTATTCCATGCATTCTGATATGGACTCTTTCATCTTATTCAATACTGAAATTTGCCCCCCAACTGATAACAAGCTTTTAATATCAGCACAAGAAAAAGTCATGAATGAAAAATCCAATGTTTAGATTCAAGAAATTTCCCTCACCAATGATAATACAGACACAGGGGAAAACACATGAAACTGAAAATCCAAATCTGCCTACTAAGCAAAAGTTTGAAACTCCTAATACTAGATGTAGTCAAGAAGTCCTATGGTATCTAGACTTTGATGGATATGTTAATAAGCTAGGAATAGGGGCAGGAATTTGGATACATAATATGCAATATGACCATGCTGAAGGACATGCATATAGGCTGACTTTTAGATGCACAAACAACATGGCTGAATACGAAGCCCTCCTGCTAGGACTCAGATTGGTCAAAAGCCTAGGGGTATCTAGGTTATCAATTTTGGGAGACTCCGATTTGATTATTCAACAAATCAAAGGAAACTTTATTACAAATGATCTCAGGTTAAGGTCTTATAGAGCTGCAGCCATCGAAATACTCAATACCTTTTTGGAAACTTAGCGTACTAAAATCCCAAGGAACCACAATCTACATGCTCACAGTCTTGCAACTTTTGCCAGTACTTGTAGACTACCATTCAAGCCTAAACATAACTTTACAACTGAGATTAAACATAGACCAAGTGTGTCTGACAATGTCAAAAACTGGCAAGTATTTGATAATGATACTCAAATCAATAATTTCTTGACCCTCAAAGAAGAATTTTCCAACACTAACATAGACACAAACGTTGCTCATGAACTTGATCAAACAGTCAATACTGAAATACACATCTCAGCTGAAACAACAACTCAAATATTACATCCAACAAAGTTTACTAGCAAAGAGTTACAAGATCTTGAAAAATTAGAATTTGAAGATACTGTTGGAGGTGAATCTAAGGTGATTGAGTTGGAGGATAATTGTTTACCTACAGGATTAGCTCCTCTTGAGGACATTTTTGACTCAAATGATATTTTAAGGAAACCCAAAATGCAACCATTAAACGCGGAAATTGAGGACTGTAATATAGGCTCTGAACATAATCCCAAAATGATAAAATTGTCTAAAACTCTGCCTCCTGACCAAAAACTAAAATATATTGAATTATTCAAAGAATTTCAAGATGTTTCAGCCACAGATACTTTAGCAGCAACAACAACAGCGCCATATACCAGCATGAGCATGGAAGAGATGATGAAAGCAATAAAAGAATTAGAACTCCAAATGGCAGAGCTAAAGGAAGCCAAAGAAAAACTGGCCAAGTTAGAGGTAAGTTATGATAAATCTAAAATAACTGTGGCAGAAAAAACCAGAGAGGTAAAGGCCTTGGAAAATAAGGTAAAATGCTTGGAGAAAGATCTTACTCTTCATAAACCTCTATCACAAATCAAAACCATTTTTTGGACTAAAATTGGCCAGTCCATCACTGAACAATGGAGATCAATACAGACGATTCATGAGCAAATTGAATTGATAGAAATGGCCCAAGTAGAGATTCAAAAGGCTAGAGCATCATTGGGAAACATAACCGAATAGGTCAATAGACTAATTCATTTTTTGAATACTCATACCAAAGAACAACTAGCAGCTCTAAATATCAAGGACAAAACAGGTACCATTTTGACAGTTAAAAAGGTGCTAACCATGAGGAATTTTATACAAAATCTGGAGAGAAAGTGCCAAGAAATGCAGATGGAAATAAATGCTTTTACATAAAAGTTTACAGTCTTGCAGCAAAAGGGTCTACCCAGTTTGTTAACCAACAATCAGAGACTGTTGACACATGAACAATATGCTCACAGGGGTGAATACATATGTTGCCAATCAAATCACAGCATCATCAAGCACTTCAGAAGACATAGCACCTCCCTCTGGACATAGCTTATATGACCAGTTGGAAAATCTGTTCTATATTGAGCATGAAATAACACATCCTTTTGAAGTCTAGCCCAATTTCTACAGGTATATTGAAGATGATGAAATATTGATAAAACTACAAAGGCACCAGTTTCCAATATACCAATGGTGGCAGAGCATGTTAGAGGTTTTACCAAGGTAGTTTTAGTTCTCTTTTTGATCATCTGCATTTAATCAAATTCAATGCACGTGCCATGTATCATAAAAATGAGAATAACAGAGGAAGGAATTCACGCCAAAACACATTAAAGTGGAATCAGGCACAGATGAAAGGGTCGGGACAGCAATGCAGGAACGCAAAATAAAGAGGTAGCTACCTGCCGACTCATTGAGTTAAAAAAGTCAAATATATATGACCACCTAAGGCAGCCGGCACAACAGAAATTACTCCTACATTCATTGCCCGCTATTTTCAATGTCATTTACTGCCTTTGTAGAAGTAGATGGATAAAGTTATTGCTTTCTATTTTCTCTATGAGATATTTTGTAACTCTTTTTTGCATAAATACCTCCCCAAGTGAAGTATTCGGGGTTGGTTGGTAATATCTTCTCTAGACTGCGCTGTAACTCTGAGAATTTGCTGAATAAAAAAGCTGTTGGATTTCATTATCGCTGCACTGTCTGAATGTGGAATTGATGCTCTCAGCCCTGCTACAGAATTCCCGAGTCATGTAATGGATCAATAAGTTCATCTTCACCTGTGTTTTACAATTATGCGTTTATATACATCATATATGTTTCATGATCTTAATAATAGAGAAAAGGAATAACACATAATTTTTTTGTTTACACTATGTGTTCAATCTTTATTATTATTAATGTTTTCTTCACGATTAGCATAAATAGGAATTCTTAACTACTCCTATTTCCCTGGTTCTTACCTATTGATTTAATACTAAGAAATTCTTAATTTCTTCTTGGTTATAATCATTCACTTTCTTTCTGTCTGCATATTGAAGGATTCTTAACTGCCCTTCAACCACATAATCCATCCCATCTAATTCAGCTTATGAATTGTTCCATGACTGATTACCCTGCTCTGTAGTACCCCCCTTTGTACAAAGAAACCACATCCAGTAGTTCATCCTTATAGATTCCATTAGCCCAATGGACTGAACTCCTCATACTTGCAGCCCTCTTCTATAGAAAACCACCATCCAAAACTTAAAAAAAAAATCCTTGTACTTCATAACTAGCCTAAAAAACCTCAGAACAAAGCTAAATTATAAAGAGAGAGCCCTCTCTGGATGTAGATTGGCTAGAATCTGTATCTAAAAGATTGGTTAGTGGTTACCTCGGCCGTATTCCCTTTTTTACAACTTTTAGGGAACAACCTGAGTGATAACAGGCTAAATGAATATGAGGGTTTTGAAATATGGAAATGTTTTTAATTTCCCTAAGTAAAATGGGGATTTTACTTAGTAAAATCTTTTAAAGGGGATGAATGGATTTATGAAGGGGTAAATATTGATGAAAGGGACTTAAGTACTTTAGGCATTCCAAATTATTGGGCCGAGGGTCCAGTCCCTCCAATAGTCAGAGAAATGCTCTGAGCCCCTCTAACCTATTATAGATACATTTAGTACTTAGGGGAAATTAGTGAGTTTTTAGGGGAAAATGGAGTAAGGAAGTTAATCACTTTGACTTTGTTTCCTTAATGTGTTGTTTCTAATGTGAGTTGTGCTTTGTCCAAGTGATGAAAGCAAAAGATTTAGGCATTAAACTTAACCATTCACCATAAATCTATTATGCAACCATCATCTACTTACCCTACCTATTTTATCCTAGCATTTTCACTTCTTTATTAGGGTGCACTTAGACTGGAAAACCCTTTCCACACTTTCTTTTCTTTTACATAGTGATATCTATCTAAATCTACACTTATTACAACCAAGGGCTTAGATTAAACCATTGAGCTCCTTTTATTCACTCTACCTATCTACTTATCTACCAAGATTAAACAGTTTGGTTAGATTTTATTCTCTATTTCTATAAACATGAAATCGAAAACATAGAATAACCAAGATTAAACTATTTGGTTACCATGGATTGTGGCATAAGTAACAAGTTGCACACAATCTTTATTATGCATAAAGTAAATAGTAGTGGCATTTAAACTTGCACACTTTCATGGTCTTTTCTTTTTGTTGGGGTTCATTTTCTTTCATTTTTTGACCTTTTCTTTATTATTTTTACCCTTTTATTCTTTTTCTAGGGTATATCCTCTTTACATTTTTTAATTTTTTATTTTTCGCAAATATGTAAAAACATTTGCAACAAGCAAAGGTATGAACATATTTCAGAGTTAAACCCAGTCAATCATGATATATGACATCTATTGGTATAGGGGCATAACAGTGGCTCTACTTGGGGATGGATTTTCTTGGTGGAGAGTCAAGAATAGTAGATCAATAGCCTTCTGAACAAATTTGATTAAGCACTGCAATCTCCCTCTTGCCTGATGCATTATTTGTATGTATGACAGTAATACTTCTGAAGCTTAAGGCCTTCTCTTCGAGCTTCAACTTCACAATTTTACCATCCAATCAACATTGACATTATAAAGGATATATTATGTACAGTTAGAAATCTAATTAAAGTTAAAAGCTAGGATCAAAGTAATGTTTCAACATCCAACCATTAACTGGTCCTCTTTCAAGCTCTGCACCATCTAAATATTTAAGAAAATATGCATTGTTTCCTCTAAAAGCATATATTATAGATGGTCCTTTTCACATGAAGTCAAACATCCCATGTTTTCCTTTGTCCTCTCTTCTAGAATCCAATCTTAATACTTTGTCTCCTAGATAGAAATCTTCTTCTTTGGTCCTTCTGTCAAAGATTTTCTTGAGTTTTTCTTGTAGCACGAGTGATCTTTGGTACACCTCCTCCCTGGATTGCTGCAAATGGATGGTCTGGTTTATACTTATCTATATATCATTTGGTTCCACTTGAGCTTCTTGGAGTATTTTCACGACAGGAACCCCTAAAGATGAGGGAAAAATTGCCTCCATGTCGTATACTAGCTCGTAGGGACTGGTTCCAATGGATTTCTTGGTTGCAAGCCTGTCTGCCCACAAAGCATTAATCAATTTTTTGTTCCAAGTTTTCTTATTCCCTTCCAATAGTTTTTTGATAATATTAATTAGACTTTTTTTGGAAGATTCTACAAGTCCATTCCCTTGAGGATAGTAGGCTGTGGAATGGCCCAGTGTGATATGATACTTGTTACAGAAATTAATCATTTTCTTTGACTTAAAGGCTGTGGCATTATCTGTAATAATTTTATCTAGGCAACCAAATCTGGACAGAATATTGGCCTCGAGAAATCCTATGATGACAATGTCTGTGGCTTGTCTAGAGGTAATGGCTTCTATCCATTTTGTAAAATAGTCAGTTGCAGTGAGTATCCATTTGTGTTGACCAGAAGAGGGTGGATGAATTTCCCCAATGAAATTAAGACCCCATTGTTGAAAAGGTTTCTCAGTGAAAATAGGCTTTAATGGTAAAGGTAACAATTTTATTTTTCCTTCAAATATTTGGCATTTGTGGTAGGAAGTTACAAATTTCTTTACATCTACAAACAATGTTGGCCAATAAAATCTAGCTCTTAGAATTTTATTAGCAGTTGACTTCCAATAGAGGTGTCCACCACAGTCCCCTACATGAAATTCTTCGAGAACCTTGTCAGCTTCTTCTTTCAATAAACAAATTAACAAAATGCCTTCATGATTTTTCCAAAATAAAGAATTATCTAAGATGCAAAATTTTGAAGACTTCATTTTCAAAAATCTATTCTTGGTTCTGGACAACCCTGGAGGTTTTGTAACACATAAATAATATCAGCATACCATGGTGAATCTAAAAAGTCTTGACTAATCTGTGGAGTTGACATCTCCTACTAGTTATCTAGCTCTGCAATGAGATTTATTTCTAGGGGTTGGCAATTAGTTTCTGCCATGAGTTTAGCCAATCCCTGACCTTTAATTAGCTTGGTGGGTTTTATCTCTATATCATATTCTAAGATAGTAGCTATCCACTTTCCTCTTTTGCCATCAACTCCATCTTGAGTTAGGATGTCTTTGATTACTACATTAGGAACGTAAGTTATTACATGAGAATACAAGATATAGACCCTGAAATATTTAAGAGCTTTTACCAATGCAAAAGCTTGTTTCTCCATTATTTTGTATTTTAACGATGCATCTCTAAGAGCTTTACTAAAAAATGTTATGGGTTTTTCACATCCTTGATCATATTTTTGAATTAAAACTACAGCTATGGTGTGTTCTGATGCAAAAGAAAAAATGATGAAGTCTCTATCAAATTGTAGGCTTGTGAGGACTAGTCTTCTTGTTAAGGCTATTTTAATTTCTTCAAATTATTGTTTAGCCTCAATTGTCCAATTAATGGTTGAATCCTTCTTTAACATGTTATTTAGTGATCTAATGAGTTCAGCTAAGTTAGAGATAAACCTACTTAAAAAATTAATCTTTCCTAAAAATGCTTGTAACTCTTTAATGTTTCCGGGATAGGGAATTTGTAAAATAGCTTCGATCCTGGAGGGGTCAATTCAAATGCCATCCTTAGAAATGATATGACCTAAAAATTTTCCTTCCTCCAAACCGAACAAACACTTCTTTGGATTCAATGAAATTTCATATTTTCTGCACTTTAAAAAGACTTGCCTAAGATGCTCTAAGTGCAGCTGATCTAATTTAGAAAAACAGTGAAATCATCAAGATATATAACAAGAAAATCATGAATTTATTTAACAAAGGCAATGTCCATTGCTCTTTGAAAAGTTGCTCCTACATTTCTTAGTCCAAATGGCTTTTTAATGTACATGAAGGTACCCCATGGTGTTGTAAATGTTGTTTTCTCTTGGTCATTAGGGTGAACTAAGATTTGGTTATAACCTGAAAACCCATCTAAAAGTGAGATTCTAGAAGAACCAACTACCCTTTGCAATATATAGTCCATTTTGGGTAACGGATAGTTATCTTTCAGAGAAACCTTGTTCACATTTCTTAGGTCAACACATAATCTTATTTCACCTGTTTTCTTTCTATTAGGTACCAGATTAGATACCCATTCTGAGAATCTAATAGGGGCAATAATCCCTGCTTCATACATGCACTTGATTTCTTCTCAATTGAAGGTAATAACACAAGGTTAATTCTTCTAATTTTTTGTTTAAAGGGCTTTTGATTTTCTTTCAGAGGTATAGTGTGTTGAATGATAAAGGTGTCATAAGATTTCAAATCTTCATAACTCCAAACAAAGACATCATGGAATTCCCTCATAAGTTCAACATACTTTAGCTTATGATCAGGAGGTAGAGATTTTGACAATTTTATCAACTTGGGATTATCTTGTGTTCCTAAGTTATACTCTTCGGTGTCTGCTTCTAAAGGCTCCATTTTAGGTTTCCTTGGATTGTCATTAGAGTCAAACAAATCTTCTAGAGGAGTCAATCCTTTGGGTAAATGATTGTCCTTTAGGTTGATAACCTTTGTTTCTTCTTCAATTATTTCATCTAGATCCATTTGTTTTAGGTCTTGAATTCCTTTTTGTGTGCATTTGGTTGGGTGAAGCATATTTATTGAATTCTCTTCCGAAATGTTAATTTCTACCTCATTTATTTGATTAGAATTAGTAACTGTATCAACATCTATTTTGAGGTTAGAAAATTCCTCATCTAAAGTTAAAAAATTATTAATCTGCTTATCACTATCAAAAACCTGCCAGTTCTTAAGATTATCAGGGATGGCTGGTCTGTTCCTAATCTCAGCAGTGTACTGATAATTAGGTTGAAAAGTAATTTGCAGGTGCTAGCAAACATGGCCAGGCTGTGGGCTTGCATGTTGTGTTTTCTAGGAATAGTTACAAGCTGGGTTTCCAAAAAGTGTTGAGGATTTCTATGACTGTTCCTCTGTAATATCCTAGTCTTGCATCCCTGGTTGAGTAAGTCCCTTTAATCTGTTTAACTATTAATTCTGAATCTCCCATGATAGACACCCTTATAGCTCCTAATATTTTAACAAGTTTAAGACCTAACAAGAGAGCTTCATATTCTGCCATATTATTGGTGCATCTAAAATTTAATTTGTA
>APFE031113981.1:0-12733 GCA_000404065.3 Pinus taeda
AAGAGCTTCGCTAAGGCCTCTACCTCAGGAAGTTGGGATAAACTTGTTTAAGAAATGCACCCTTCTATGCTTATGACCTTTCTAGAGACCTACATGAAGCTGTTGCACGATAGCAAGGCTGTGAAGGGGTTACAGGAACTTATAAATAGATGTGCTGGAAACACTCCAGGTGAACCACATGTGGTACGGAAGATTGGTAAGCATAAAGAAGGGACATGACATGAGGTGAGACTAACCGCGCAAATAGGAGAATATGAAATGGATCAAGTTATTCTAGACCTGGGGTCAGAGGCGAACATTTTGCCAAAGCAGACTTGGGAGCGGATGGGGAGACCTGTGCTACAGTGGTCTCCGATTCATTTAAGCATGGAAAATCAACAAAAGATCATCCCCATGGGATGGTTGCCAGGAGTAACTGTAGATATTGAAAGTGATAGCACGTTTGCTGAATTTGAAGTAATAAAAATTATGGATGACAACAACCCCCACCTCGCACTCCTTAGAATTGATTGGGATACTAACATGAATGGGGTAATAAACCTAAAGAAGCAAAAGATGATATTTGAAAAGAAATCGCTTTATGTAATAGTATCCCTAGATCCTGCTGAAGGATCGCACTTTACTGACCGAGTCCGGGATTACGATTTGGTCTGAATTTATAAAATAATAGTGTGAGACCAAGATTGGGTGAATCTGATAGTAGATGGATGAATTACATGGGATCGTGAGAGTTCCTACAACTCAGACTCAGATGAAGAATTAGAGCATTGGAAGAATCGCCTACATGAAGTGACCACGCTAAGCCGTAACATGATGACCCGGTCGCTGCACTGTGTGTCATCAGAGGTAAGAAATCTGCCCACTTATGATGGATTGAATGATGTGGATGTGTTTTTGGATGCATTTGAGAGGGAAGTACCAGAGGAGCAACACTTCCAGGCTTTGGATTGGGCATTGCTTACTACATCCATGAGATGGTGGGGCACACACAAGGGTAGTTTTGATGATTGGTGCGAGTGGAGGAGGATGATGAGAACACGCTTTGGGAAGCCAAAGGTACAAGTGACAGACAAGTATGATGGGAAGGATGATCCATGCACACACTTGGCCAAATGGGCTAAGGCCTATGGAGCGAAGCCCCAACTTGAATGGGTGCACCTGTTTTGTCACACCTTGGATGTCATCCTGATGAATTGGTACCTGGAGATAGAGCTCTGCCATGGCATAGGCAATTGGGATATTCTGCATGAAGGGTTCATAATGACGTTTAGCTTCAAAGATGGGTTTGACTGTATTGAAGAAGCACTACAAGAAGTTAACGCAGTGATCTTTAGGATACTGCAGAATCCTTTGGATTTGATTCAACCCGATTGGACTACTTAGCTGAGCCACACACTGGAATGCTATAACGTGACTGCTGAAGAAGAAGATGAGGACCCACAAAAGATTAATATCCTTGAAACCAAGGGTCACTATGAGGTCAAGGGACCGTAGATCGAGAACCCTGATATAACAGTGCCACTGAAAACGAAATAGATAAATATTGGTATGAAGGCGGAACCCAAATTTGTGAAGATTGGAGATTATTGGGATGGTGTAATGGTAGATAAGGTCACCAAATTGCTCCGCGAATACCAGTATTTGTTCCTTACCAAATTTACGGAGTTAAAGGGGATAATAGGTGATCTAGGCATTATGAAGATCACGTTAAAACCCGACACGAAGCTGGTTAAGAAAATACCTTATCGTCTCAATCCAAAGTATAAGGAGAAGGTGTGCTTAGAGTTAGATAAGATGCTCATGGCAAGCATCATTGAGCCCATAGAAGAATTTGATTGGGTGAGCCCAATGGTGGTACATGAAAAGAAGTAGAAGGATGAAATAAGGATATGCGTAGATCTTAGGAAGTTGAATGATTCTTGCATGCATGATCCTTTCCTAACTCCTTTCATTGATGAGGTATTGGATAATTCAGGTGGCCAGGAAGTGTACTCCTTCACTGATGGGTTTTCTGGGTACCATCAGGTCAAAATTGTGCCTGAAGATAGAAGTAAGATGACCTTCACGACTAAATGGGGATGTTTTTAGTACACTGTAATTCCTTTAGGATTAAAGAATACGCCTGTGATTTTTTAGTGCGTAGTCATTGCTGCATTCAAAGACTTCATTCATAAGTTTCTGGAGGTGTACTTTGATGACTGGACTGTGTTTGGGTTGGTAAAATTCCATGTGGCAAGTTTGCGCTAAATGCCTGATACCTGTCGAATGTACCAGATTGCGCTTAATCTAAAGAAATGTTTGTTTTGTGTCTATTTTGAGACTCTGTTGGGTCATTTGGTTTGTAGACATGGATTGATGGTAGATCCCACAAAGATCGTAATGATACTTAACTTGGAGGTGCCACGGAATATGAAACAGCTACGTGCAACATTAGGACATACTGGGTACTACAAGAAGTTTATCAAGGGCTATGCGTAGATCACCACGCCTACGGAGAAGTTGTTGAAAAAGGATGTATGTTCTCTTGGAACGAGGACTGTCAGAAAAGCTTGGATGTGTTGAAGGTAAAAATGGTCACTACTCTGATTTTAGTCTTCTCTGATTGGAAGAAGGATTTTCATGTACATGTAGATGCGTCATGTATAACACTAGGAGTAGTACTGACACAGGCCGGTAGACGAGAATTGGACCATCCTATAGCATTTGCAAGTAGGTGGTTATCCAAGGCTGAGAAGAACTATTCCACCACTAAGCGCGAAGGACTAGCAATGGTATACACGCTCCAAAAGTTTAGACACTACTTGCTAGGTGGATATTTTAAGATGTATACGGATCATTCTGTGTTGAAATACCTAGTCAATAAGCCTGTCTTAGGGGGGAGAATCTGTAGGTGGTTGTTACTGTTCAAGGAGTATGATTTTGAAGTTATTGTAAATCCTAGATGACTGAACACAGGACCAGACCATCTATCACACATCGAAATGGGGGAAGAGCCCACTAATTTGGAGGAAGGATTGCTTGACACGTAGCTCTTTGCAGTACACATCGCAGATGGTCACTTTGAAGACATCATACACTTCCTAATGACAGGAACTACCTTGGAAGGCTACACCATCCAACAGAAAAAGGAGATAGTTGTGTGAGCATCAGACTTTTTGTCATTGTTGGACATCTGTACAAAATGGGGTCTAATGAAGTATTACGATGAGATGTACTGAGTTTGAAAGGATCAGTATCCTCGCAGATGCTAATCGGGGCACCACGGGAGGGCATTACCTAGGAAGGGCGGCCGCACAGAAGAATCTACGTGTAGTATTGTGGTGTCCAACCCTCCATCAAGATTCAAAAGCTTACTGCAAGGCATGCGATATGTGTCAAAGGACTAGCATTCCATCATGGAGAGATGAGTTGCCCCTGAACCCAGAGATGATGTTACAACCTTTCAAGAAATGGGAAATAGATTTTGTGGGACCCATTCAGCCCCAAGGAAAGAAGATAGGAGCACGGTACATCATCACTGCGACTGATTATTTGACTAGATGGGTGGAGGAATAGCCTGTGAAGAACTGCATGGGCATGACTACTACGAAGTTTCTCTTTGAGTATGTATTGAAGCGATTTGGGTGTCGAAAGGTTTTGATGAGTGGTCACGGTACACACTTTCTAAATGAAACGATCAATGTGCTAAAGGAGGAATTTAAGGTATATCACCTGAAAAGCATGCCTTATCACCCACAAGCTAATGGGATGGTGGAAGCATTCAATAAGGTAATGGAGAATGCGTTGACCAAGGTTTGCAATGCTCAGCAAAGTGATTGGGACCTATGCATACCCGCAGTACTATGGGCCTATTGAACGACATGCAAAATGTTGACTAGACAAACATCCTTTAGGCGTGTATATGGTGTTGAAGCAGTGATTCCCATGGAATACATTGTGCCTAGTCTGTGCATAGCGGTAGTCACAGGTATGATAGATTGTGGAGCCCTGGAAGAGAGGCTCGCGCAACTTTCTGAGCTTGAGGAAGAAAGATTTCTGGCAAGATTTCACCAACATGTCCAAAAGCAACGCTAAAAATCATGGCTTGATTGGCACATTAAACTTCGCACCTTTAAGGTAAATGATCTGGTTATGTTATATGACAGCAAGTTTGATAAATTTCCAGGGAAATTCAGAATGCACTAGCTAGGCACTATGTCATTAAGGATATTACCCACGATGGAGCAGCTCAATTGCTTAAATTGAACAGTGATCCCTTCCCAGGAAAGGTGAATGGCAGCCGATTGAAGCCATACACTAGTGATCCAGCCAGGCGACTATATGAATCTAGCATAGTCTTAGTGCTCCAGGCAGTTGAAAGGAGGCACGGGACTATAAACTACATTGCTCGGGTTGGGGAACAGTGTGATTGGAGGATTGTGTGGAACGAGGAGATGTCACAGGGTTCACGACAGCGTAAAGTGAGTTGTGCTACCCAGGGGGAAATTGTGCAGGTTAGCCAGAAAGTGATCGTTAAATTCACTGTTCATGATTTGACGATAAGAATGTAGTCAAATGGAGCAAGCAACCATCATTTAAGACAAAATTTATGGGTAAGGTCCTTGGAAATCTATTTCCATTTCGGCATTAATGAACCAAATGTGGGGGGAACGGTCTGATTTGAATTCAAAATGGCCTATAAATTACAGGTGGAGGCCCAATGAAAAACACTTGCCATTTTGAAAATTGACTTGGTGAGCTCTCAAACGTGCAAGATCCACACATTTTTCGAAGAATTTCTTGACTACCCAGTGTTTGATCAATTTCCTGAGTCCAATTGCAATTTCATACATGATTTTATCCTAGGATATAAAGCTATGGACGCTGAAGTAGTGACAGCCGAGGGGGTTGTGCTGGAGGTTGTTATGGAGGCAAAAGGAGCTGCTCCAGAGGTTGTAGAGGTACTAGCTGAAGTTTCCAAGTCACCACAGATGCCTAGATCGAAGCCTACCCTATCCAAGGAGAGTGCGAAGGATAAGAAGGGCAAGCAGGCTACAATACTGGTGCACATGTTGCCTAGAAGAAACCCATAGAAGGACAAGCCCAACACACAGGACAAGGGAAAAACCATTAACATGGAGCCGAAGGAGGAAGAGATTAAGGAAATCCCAATGGATGATGAGGATTTGGGGGTGGAAGTGGAGGATGTTGAAGTTGAGGGTTCTGACCCTATCACTAAGTTACATGAATACATCCCTCCGCGTAAAGGCATGACCAAGGTGCCGAAGGACATTGATGAAGGCAAGGTCGCCTTACACATACCTCTGTTGCTAGACGAGATTGTCTTTGAAGGACCGCGCTTGGGGCGAGATCCGCTATTGAAACTAGAATATTGGGACTTAGTTGACACTGATAAGTTCCCACACTTGGTGACAGAACATATAATGCACTGTGTTGTTCACACAACCACTTGGATGACTGCATTAGAACCGCATAAGTGGCTTAGGGATGTAGACAAGGTAGGTCTACTCAACCTACTATGGGGGTTGCACTACAATCGCACACC
This sequence comes from Pinus taeda, assembly GCA_000404065.3. Taxonomy (NCBI): domain Eukaryota; kingdom Viridiplantae; phylum Streptophyta; class Pinopsida; order Pinales; family Pinaceae; genus Pinus; species Pinus taeda. The sequence goes on from APFE031113981.1 coordinate 5,546, forward strand.
CATTATAGTATTGGTCATCAAGCAGCTTCTATGCTTGTTACACAACGAGTGTCTGTGGCTGGGGGAGATGATACCCATCACCGACAAGTTGATCCATAGGATCACACAACTGCCCTATACAAGGGAAATTCCAGCCATGATATTTAGCAGAAAAGGTGGTGAGCAGGCCCTCGCGGAGGCCATGAAGGAGAAATTCAATCTTATGAAGAAGCTGCGAGGCTATGCCATCTCAAGTATTTGAGACCCTGCAGTCAAGGTGGCCATGCAGACCTTGGCAGGAAACTTTACGTGGAAGTGTCATGTAGATGAAGTGCCGACACCTGACATTTCTCTAGTGGCCCAATGCACTAAAGGAGTCTAGTTTAATTGGGTGTGCCATCTCTGCAGTGAGTTCCTTGCGAACAACCGCAAGGCATAAGAGCTTAGCAAGACCTTCCACAATGAGTGGCTCTTGATGACCATTATGTTGGTAGCCTGGGAGCTGTCAGAAGACAATCAATTCCCCTCGGTTGTGCTAGACCTGCCAGAAGCAGTGAAGTACATTTCGTTGTGGGTGACCAACGATCCTTAGTGCATCAAGGGTAGCAATATCTTCTAGATCTTGATGGAAATGAATATATGCATGGCCATTAATGGCAAACTGTAATTGTCACCTACTGTGTTTGCCAATCTGCAAGAGTACGTGGAGTTCAAGGTAGACTTTCAGCGCTTCGTGATCAGGGCATGGAAGGACCCTAAGTAGAAGTGGCATGACATGCCTTACTTGGCAACAGACGACGCGATTGATGTAGTTCTTGATTGCTGGCCAACAGAGTGGTGCACTACCTTAGACTCGATGGTGGGGCCGATAAAATCCTTCGTAGAGCACAAAAGGTAGGAGGCCAAGCACAAGATGGCACAACTAGCCAAGAAGAGGAAGAAGGAAGCCGTTGACAAGGCCTAGGCAGAGCGCGATGCTGCACAACAGGTAGAAAAGCAGAAAGGTGGAATAGAGTGCGACTTTGACAAAGGTGTGAGGTCACGTTCACTCAAAATGGAGGAAGAAATGGATGAGAAAATAGAGAAGCATGGAGTGGACCCTCAGACGATGTTGTACTGCATGAAACATCCAAGAGAACAAGAAAAAGTGGGGTCGTGGAAGAAATCCAAGGCCAGTAAGATGTTGCTAGACCTAATCACCCTAATAGAGGGAGATTTGAATGACATTGGAGACATGGTGCGGGATGTCACCGTGGAGGTACTGCAATAGTTCAAGCAGCAACAACAACAACTATTGGGGGCCATCCAGACGGGTCTGCATGAGCTGCAGATGTGTGCATCACAGGCTGGCACAGTGTCCACCAGCCTCGTCGTCAATACTTCATAAGCTGCCGAGATGCTACGTGGGAAGGACTCCTCAGCAATAGTGTTGCTGGATGGAGCACTGACCATAGAAAACGAAGCTAACAGGTCCGTTGTTAGCACCCTTAATGGAGTAGGGTTGAACTTGGCAGTGCTTCTTGTTGAGGCACTCTACCTACTGCAGGATGGTGTGATCATGGAGCTGAGGGCCCACAAACAGAGTGATGTGTAGGTGATCGGTTATTTTGGATAATTTGGTATCTATGGATAAATACTAATTTCATAGATAAGTAGCCATATCTAGAACAATATTTTAAAGCACTTTAGCATTTTCCTATAAGAAATAGATAAGACAAAGAAGATTAGAAGACCTACCTGTAGTTCCACTTTCCTCTTGTCTCCTTTGTATTGATCTTGTTGCCTTCCTATACTTAACACGCTTGAGAAGTACCTGTAAACACAAATAGAAAAGAAAGAACCGATCAAAGTAAAAGATTTATTAATACAAGTGAATGGAATCAGATACATTTCACACATATAAGCATCATATGAAAATACAAACATATGGGAGAAAGGTTCAAATACTTTATTGAATAGAAGAAGGAATTACAACCATTGTGTCTGATTCAAATTCATTCCTCTGGCTTGGATCCCATTCACATCACATCAAAAGCATGAAAAACTTGTAACATTACAATACTTGTTTCAAAGCCCATTCTCATAGCAACATTATCTCCTTTTAATTCAACAGAGTCCAGCCCTTGATCACTTAGATGAGTGGTCAATTTATAGGGAGATGAAGGAGGTTTTTTCATAAATGGTGGTATTTAATGGCCTTCCATACTTAGAATTAGTTCCATGGAGGAAGGGATAAGAGGATAGGATGCATCTTAACTCATTCCTCATCTATTTTTGAGCTCATAGGAGTTGATAAGTGAGGGAACCTTCTAGATGACTCCAAAATATAAAAATATTCCCCAAATCCTATGTGAATTCACTCAAACTCACCCAACACAAGTGAAAATAGGCCTAAGTGCTCTGCAAAGCACCCTGGCATGGACTCAACTGCTCTGTAGCACACCCTTAGATGGGCCTACCTACACTAGTCCCTCTAGAGGTCAATTAAGGATGTCTTCATGTCTTGAAACAGTCTGGTAAGGAGGAATTCAAAAGGGTGACTTGTTTAGGGCATGTAGCAACTAAAATTAGGGTTTGATGAGCCCTAAAACAATGATCTAGATAATGGGATTTATGTGCCCCAATGGATCTGTAACAGCTACCCCCTAAAGCATGAAGTTGGAAAAATGCCAATGTCGAATGAAATGCTTTACAATGTGATGAGGAGGTTTCGAAGCGGAAGGTGACTTGCATCAATTACAATACATATATCATGATATTTTTATTTTTACATGAATCACTGAGGGAAGGCATACCCATGCTCAACTTATAAACTTTCATTACATGTAAATAGATAGTCGTCTATAGATATAGACCCACGATCAAAATGACCATCAGTGTAAAGCCATTGTACATATAATTTAGTACTCTTGAAATCGCAGTCTAGATGGATGAAACTAGATCCAGGGTCTTCTATCTTGTTCAATTTTTCACTCAGGTACGAATCTAACCATGTGAATATGTGATCTAAAGTCAAACATGGGAAGACACCGTCTAATTACCAGCCAATGATGTAAGCTATTAACAGATGCGAGAGAAATCACCAATAATGATAATGATCCTCAAGGTACTGCAATACTATTTGCATTGTGTGAATATATGTTTTGATGTCGAACACCATACAAAGTCTTTCGGTCGAAGGCCATTGATATCAACCTATCTTTGGAAGTGAGAAACCTGCCATTGATGTATGCAAGCATCAAGGTACTGGAAGGGTGTTTCTAAGTTAGCTTCTTGGATAATGTGTTGATGTCGAAAAGAAGCAAATCATCGCAGGAGGGCCTTGATGTATCCAACATCAATGACACAAAATGAATGTAATGATTTTGGAGATGGAATTTGACTGACGACATAAAGTTCAGGAATGGAGGTCATGAAAATGAAGGTTTATGGTATTGCAAAGGATGAATTTTGACTGGATGACTTCTTTTGAACATGTTGACGACACTGAAATGAATTGGTAGCATTGACCCAAAACAAAGTGATGGATGGTATGATAGACCAAAAGTATGATAACCATCAAGCTGATAACCCAACCCAAATAATCACAGTGATGGAGTGAAAGTGTCATGTTCAAGAGCGACCTGCTACCATAAAGTGGTTTTCCCCTTTTTCCCATTTCCCCCAGTCATTGCTAACTAGTACCTCTTTATTTTTTTATCAAAATTGAGGAGGATAACATATGCTTGTTGTATAATTCCACCCTTCGAGTGAATCCATTGTTGTTTGATGTTTTAACAAGTCTAGCGAAGTTGAAACTTGGTCTTGTCTAGATGGACAAGTTTGTCACTATTTGATGTTTTAATGAGTTTAACAACAAATATAACTTGATCCTTTTCATGTTTAGAGAGTTTGAAAAGGGACAAAAAGAAAACTCCACAAGTAATTTTTTGTAAATTAATCTCTCAAGCTTGAAAAAGCATAAAACAATATGAGGGAGATGTCGTTTCCAATCCGTTAATGAGTTGAAAAGGAAAAGCGCTTGGAAATATTTTCATGTTTAGAGAGTCTGAAAAGAGATTAAAGAGGACTGCAAGGAGGTTACTTTTTCTTTTTTAACAGAGCTCGAAAAAGAGATAAAAGTATGCTCTGTGGTCAAAGGTACAATTTACAATTGAGCACGTTGAATTCTATAAGTCAGTTGTAAAACTCCTCAAAACATCACCAAATGGATTAAAAATACATGTTTCATAGGCAAAAATAGGCAGATACTAATATTTACTCAATTAATGAACATGAAATAAACATAAAACAAGTTTTTACCATGACATGTTTACCATTTGGAACTTACCATTCAATTGTGTGCTCTGGGCTAGTCTTTTACCTCAATCTTCATCAGCTGATTGCGAGAGATTTTGTGGACCATTTCTCATGCCATCTGGACTAGGTAAGAGATCTACCCATCCTCTTTCTTTTCAGGTCATTATTTTGTCATTTCATGCAAGTTTTAGGGTTTTTTGGGGCCTCTGGATTTTCATTTTTTCACCCTAGGATCAGTGCAGGCTTTCACATCAAAAACTGTGCGAAAGAGCACCCAAATAGAAGGCTACCTACTCTGAAATGCACTGTCTCTGTGCCTGGGCTACGCTGGGTGAGTTTCCCTAATTTGTTTTAGCTGTTTGCTCCAAAATTTGACTTGTTTTTTGCATGGAAAGGATCCTAACTAAGCATATGATTGTGTTTCAAGCTTTCATCCAATCAGAATTTTGATTACATGGCGAGAAAGTGAGCATGAAGAACAAGACATGGTTTCCCTAAACAATCCGAGTACAGTTGAGTCCCTAAAAAAACTATCGGTTACTCAAATACTTCAAGTTGTTCAAACTGAGGCAACAAATAGAACTATTGTAGTTCCTTGTTCATGCATGGGATTTGACAGATTAGACATTTCACATAAGGGACAAGATGTTCCCTATTACCATTGATGATATTTACTTTCTTACCAAATTTTCAAGGCGAGGTGACCCCATATCACTTTTTTGATTTGCCCGTGGAGGTGAATTGATGAGAGATTACATTCAATAGTTTTGTCGGCTAGGGACACATCCTAGCAAGGATGGGAAAATAAATATCAGGAATGTAGGTGATTTTCCTTTGAGAACAAACTTCTTCACAAATTGGTTGGCAGTGTGACACTACATTTAGCGAACAAATCATATATGCAGTATGCACTTGAGTGTCTAGAGCCAAAGGTATTCAACTGGTGTGAGGTCGTGCTTTCTTCACTAAAAGAACAACTGACCAAGGTAAAATGTGGTAAGACGAAGAATTTCTGCTACGGTTCAATATCAATCGCTTTTACCTTAGAGAGAATCCTGATGATGCAACCACAACATGTATCACTGGGTGTAGCTAGTCCTAGAGATCCATGTATGCAAAGGTGGATCGAATTGATGGATCTACATGTGGGTCAGTCAACAATAATTTTTTCCACTGCATTCTTCAGTTTGCTTGATCAAAAACATCTCATCATCTAGGAGAATCCATACTCAACGATGGATTTCCATGGAGATCTAGATTTGATTCTTTTAGTTGGAGCACAATGGGGTGCTATAGGTAAATTGTTTGACAAAAGTGTTTTTTTTTTTTTCAAGTTTCTACATGTTTTTTGTGTTTTTAATGTTTCCAAGACTAAACTAAAATCATTCTCATGCATGCAGATGTGGGTGCTGTTTGACCTATGGGGCATCAATTGGGTGTAGGTGGGACAACGTGGAGAAACATTGGGAGAGCATTTCTCCAGGACTTAGATTTGGTCGAAACCTTTGACAAAGTTGCAGGATCACATAGAGGGATTAACCCTTGGTATTCTGGATGTCTGGATCGGGGAGTTACCTATGAGGCTATAACGCCACACTATTGGTGTTCCTAGCCACTGAATGAGGCTTTTATGCATGATAGTAGAGGTTGTGACCTGTTATCATGAGCACCACTAGATCTACTTAGGATGTTTTGCATGCATTTTGAGTTTTTTGGGTGAGATGACCAATTGTGTCTTGGACACAAATTTTGTAAAAACTTTTAAAACACCTGTCTAATTTATTTTCAAAGTTTTCTATGGCTATGTGAAATCCTATTCAACTGATGATGTGAATTGAAAATACTACTTTACATGTGTATCAAATGTCTATTTAACACATAATTTGCTAGAGAATCAGTTAATGTGTTAAAGTTTCTGGAAATATGTTGATATTGAATGTATTCAAAATACCTTTCCAAAATACGAACTCTAAGGAAAATGCAAAGAATTGTTGGGTTTCGGACAATATAAATGTTTTTTAGCTGTAGTACAATGAGTTTTGAGTCCCACCTAATGATGATTTGGCGAATGCCAAGTGAAATGGAATCAGAGAGAAGTTCAATCAATGAACTATACTCAATGATGTTGTTCATCAATCGACTGATACAAATCCCTTGAAAACTCACTAACTCACCACTTGGAACAAAAATGGCCCATGCTGCAGAAGATAGGTTATGTGTACTATGAATAGCACCATTGACATAACCAAAAAATGGTTCTGAAGACTCCGAAATCTACAACAAATGCAAAGAGGATTAATAACCAAATAAAAAACTATAAAAGACACACACTTGCACACACACATGCAATGAAAGCATATGTACAGTGAGTTTTACTACACTTAATCAAGCATAGTAACATTTGAGGTACAACCCGTTTCGGAGCTGCGACAACGGAATCCCATCATAATATACTAACTCGTAGGCACCTTTTTCCGAAACACGCTTGACAATATAAGGACCATCCACATTGGTTCAAATTTCCCTGCTCCAAGTTTAACAGCTTCCTGATTGTAAAACAAGACCAGGCCTCCTTTTGAGAAGATATGAGGCTTGACATTTCTATCATATTGCACCTTGATTCATTTCTTATGCGCTTCGTTAGACAATGCGGCATCACGATGGGTTTCATCCAGATGGATAAATTCCAAGAAACACTCTTCCTCTTTAGAAGTGTCAGGTAACAGGTCAATCATGAGTTTGAGAGATGAAATTTCACATTGTATCGGTAACATTGCTTCTAAACCATACACCAACTAAAAGGGTGTGAATCCAGTTGCATTTCTCACTGAGGTTCAGTATGCCCAAAAGGCAGAGTACATGATTAAATGCTAGTTTAATTTATGAAACCCTATCATTCTTTGCAACATC
>APFE031113985.1:2094-19753 GCA_000404065.3 Pinus taeda
TTTTTTTTGCTTTTTTTAAATTTTAATCTCTTTCTTATAATTCTTTGTGGGAAGGTTGGGAATGGATTTGGTTTGGTCATTAGCATTGCTAGATGGAACCAAATGCACGTTGGGAGTCTGCATAGAACAATGAGTCGATAATTGTTCACTTAGAGGACAAGTGGTGCAGTATTGTAGTGCCGGACATTGGATGCAACTTTGACTTTGACAATGGATTTTGGACTTCCTAAGAAGGAGGTGAATCCTGGTACTACGTTTGAGGGTGGAGGTGTGAGCCTCTAGATTCCCTTTTCGATTGATATGGGCATTGTATCCCTTTATTTGCTAGTTGAGAAAATGTGTATATGTGTATATTATTATAAACGTTTATAAAGCACCACAGACAGTATGGTTATTTGTTGGTTGAAGAAAATGTGCTTAAGTATATGTGGTTGTTATTGTAAATACCATAATGAATTGTGTTATAAAGCTCCAATAAACGGTATGATTGTCATGTTTCAGTAGTGATTGTTGTAAATACTGCAATGAGTTGTGTTATAAATCTCCATGGGCAATATGTTTTGTTTTAAGCAGTCTTGTTGGTTATAGGTGTCTTTGAACAACGAGGATGGTGTTCCCCCAAGGGGGAGGGTTTTGTAACAACCCTGGTTAAAAATCCATGTAAAAATATATAAGACCACGGTCATGAGACACATATTCCAAGCTAAATGGTGGGAAAAAATTCCTACTAGGTGTTCATTTCCGTCATTATGACTAAGGAATAAGGCAAAGGCAATGGCAAAGGATTTGGAAAACCAAAATGGCATTTTTGGCACATTTATTTATGAAAATAATGCAAATTAGGAGAAAATGAAGGTGAAAGGTCACAAGTTGCATGTGAGGAGGAAAATGAAGGGAAAATAATGAAAAATAAAGAAAATAAAGCCCTCATTGATAAAACGACTTATGAGGATCAATGGGCAGACTTGGTCAGTGTAGATTTTTGTTAGTTCAGTTTTGGAGCTCTCATTCTATTCTCTCTCTCTCATACTCTTGGACGCTTGAGTTTTCTTGGAACACTCTTGGAGAGTGTAACATACTTGGATGCTTGAAGCATGAAGGAAAAGGAAGAGCAGGAAAGCGCAAGTGGACATTGGGATCAATAATTACAACGGGTTTTGCTTGCAGGTACCGAGTTGCACATATGTTTTCCTCACTAATTTTGGCATGCATGACATATGCATGTGGTTTCTTAGTTATGATCTATCATTGGCCTGAAGGATTGCCTGGATTGACAATGGATTTGCCTAGCCTTGTCATTTCTCAGATAGGCATGGTGTTGTGGCTTCATTTCCTTTTGTTTTCTGGTTAATTCTCATGTTCCTTTAGTTGTGGGTTAAGTTATTAGTTCTTGGAGCCTTGGTTGGATAAACGCTCTAGAGCCCTATAATAGCTTAGGTCGAGTTACTAGTCTCGGAGCCTTGTTAGACAAATGCTATGGAGCCCTTGGTGGGTTGAGTTACTAGTTCTGGAGCCTTGGTTGGACAAACGCTCTGGAGCTCGGCGGCAGCTATGGGTTGAGTTACTAGCCCTGGAAGCCTTGATTGGAACAAATGCTCTGGAGCTCTGAAAGGCTTAGGTAGAGACCAATCTGGAGATGGTTTGTGATGTCCGACCGTGAGGTGGAATCAAAGTTTTATGGATTGAGGTGGTTTTGCATCTAGAAGCCCTAGTTCTGATTTAATGGATTGTTCCATGAGATCCCACATTCATGCTTGAAATATGGCACAAGGGTGATTGGCTGAAGAGAGATTTGGCTCAACCATGTCAATGGTCAGGTGGTTTGTGGAAGTCCCAAACCTAGTTGGCCTTTACATCATTAATATGAGGTTGTCTCCTTGTTAATTCATGAGTATTATATTGGTTTATACGTAGATTATATGGCTGTTGTTTCCTTGGTATTTTTGTTGTTACTATGATGGTTATAAACATGCGTTATGACATTGTTTATGTATGACTCTCATCGTGTTTTTAATTGTAAATGAATGAACAATGTATCTATGGCCTAATAGATGAAATTGCAGATAATGTGTTGAGGCCTTAATGCTTCTTAGTGATTCTTAGATAAGTATGAGACCCCTATGGTCAGTTTTTCTATTAAGACTTATAGTTTTCATGTTTGTGACATGTTTGACAAAATGCCTATCATGGCTAGTAGGGGTCCAGTCAAGTCCCACTTCCATAGAGAACCCAAAATCACATCTATATCTTTTTCCTATCAAAATAAAAATACATTTTCCCTTCTATACAAGGTATAGTATTTTAGCTCATAACCAATAATATCAACCCAATTGGCTTTTCGTCATCCTCTTATTCTTGATTCACTCCATCTTGAGCCCAAAAACATCTACAAAAGAATTTGAGAAACCATCCCCACAACCTTATTCATTTGAGCATATTCACACATAACTAGTTTAATCAGAGAATATTTGGGTTGATTCACCTTTTTCATTTCTTATGACTAGAACCTAAACCCATTTCTATGTTCACACTAGTGCTTGTACCTACGATAGAACAACATTGTACCCACTTATAACTACTTTACGATTAACCACCAATCCCTTTCCATTTATCTTGTTGGAATCAACAAGGGTTCCTCTCAAATCTAATGACTCTTTACTAGAAACCATAACATCTGCCCCAAGACTACTCCTATTAGAAAAAACAGATGCCCTCCCCCCCAAACTAGATTTTTCCTGCCAAAACCTAACAAAGAAAATTACATAGAAAATAATTGTTAAGGTTTGAGTCCCACAAATGGTATATCAAAAACTAACTGAAATCTAGTTTTTTGAGCAATAGCCCCATTATGTGCCCAAAAAACTCCAATTCTTTTTGCAACAAATCATCACCAAACCCTTGGTCATGAACATGATTAGAGGCGGATGTGAAACTACCATTCAATCCTCGCTTGGGATGATGATATATAGATTCCCTCTTGAAATCTTCCCACAAATAGAGAGCACTCGTTAGAAGTTAAGCCATACTAACATTGCCTTAAATTTCATTAAATTGTTCCTGGGTGAAAATATTATCATCTCTAGCCCTAACACTTGAATCAAACCTCCCACATGCTTGAAAATTTGAAATCCACCCCACCTCAACTGATAGCATAGTATTTCTAGCAAATTATGTGGATGAAATTGACAAATTTAATTAAAGCTTGCATGATCTACAAAAGTTTGGAAATCTTGATCCTTATTTCATAACGAATTTAATAAAGAGTTGGATCCCATGTTTTGAAGAAAAGCTTTCCCTAGCCCAGTCGAAGGGATTTGGTCCACTACCACTAACAAGGGTATGGACCATCCCTCCAAAGAAAAAATGAAGGTATCTTCTACCACCCAATTTCCTTTAGAATAATCCACACATTTCTCACATATATCCATAGTTTTCAACCTTGAATTTTGAATAAAAACTCTAAACCATACCCATTTCCTCCCTTTCCTTCCTAAACTAAAGCCTCTTCATGAGTCAGTAAGAAGAGTCTACTCTTATTTTCATTGATCTGAATGAAAGAAAAAGAAAAAAAGAAAAAAAAAACTTGCTTCATAAACCCTAATCCCACAACAACAAAATAACAATTGACATTAGAAAATCAATAACTTAAAAGAGGAAGAAGGGAGGAGAAGCAATATGAGAATTCATTACATGAAACTTTAACTTCCATGTATGAAACCATAAACCTATAACATTAAAAAAACAATAAACATTAGCAAGTTAAATACAGGAAAACTAAAGTGGAAGAGGAAGGAAATAAGAGAAGGGTATGGAGAATCCATTCCATTCATCATGGGGATTCCTCTCTAAAATTGAAACCCTAGGCTCCATGACGATGAAACCCTAAGGGACAAAGTAGAAGTGAGGAGAAGAGAAGAGGAGAGTGAATGAGGAAATAATGAGAGAGATGGTTCCAGGGGTTTTGCGAGGGAAATAAAAGGTTAAATTAAAATAATATAAATACCCTCACACCTATGATGATTGAAACAAATGGATTATTTATATTCCTCAATGATTCTTAATTTATTTTTTTTTGAAAACTGTCCTTAACTTTTATTTAGTTACTCATGAAGTTTGATGCTAAACTTGACATTATAGCCAACACAAAATTCGATGCCAAAAATGCTAAGTTTAGCATTGACTTGTGAAATAACACTGAGTTGAGCATTGTTCAATGAAACAACAATTTCATATAAAACAAAAGCAAAAAAAAAAAAAACCAAAAAAACAAAGAAAAAAAACAAAAATCAAAACCCACAAGAAAGGTAAATGCAAGAGAAAAAGGAAGTTGAAAAAGAAGTTAATGACACAATTTTGTTGTAATGTTTGCTTCATGAATTTTCCTTTTCAAAGTTTTACACACAACATTTGGTGTTTATTTGTAGGCTTGTTTGATATCTATTCATATGACAATGCCCAAATTCAAACAACACTCATGATTCTTATGTGAAGAGTACAAATTCAAAGGTAAAACCTTTGATTATAGGATTATGGTTGTTTTTCAAAATCAATTTTTGCAAATACTATTATAAGAATTTAATTTTATTGTGTCTGGAACATGTTTAGAAAATTGCATCACAAATTCTTCAATTTTGTTATATAAAAATGCAAATGGTATCAAACATTCAGTACAGAGAACATATGGATTTATTGGTAAAATGGTCAGTATGTCAAATTTCAAAATGTCTCATTGAAATACATTTTACAAAATATGGACATGTATTATGTAAGTTAAAGGGGCTAACTCAATTGGTAGTTTGGTGTCTATCTTTTCACAATTAGTCATGATGATACCTTGACCTTCTAGAGATTAAATGTGTGTGGATTTTTGAAATGCCAAAAACATTGATGATGCTTAAACCTTTTGGAGATGAAATGTGCGCGAGTTTTTGGACATTTCAAAACTCCAAACACAATTCATCTTGAGAAGGTTCAAGCATCATCAATCGATAATTGCTAATGTTGTTGGGCCTTTTGGTTAGTTTTATGGAACATGTGTCTAGCTCGAATTCCTCTAGATGAGATGCATTAGTTTACTCTAATGGCTTTACCGGGGAAGCGATCCATAAACGTCGGGAAGCATCCCTTGTGTTCCTCACGATTTTTTCCTTCAAATATCCTGAGGAGTTAAATCATTCAGTTAATGCTAATGTTGCTTGGCATTCAACCAGTTTTGTATCGACAAACTTCTAGTTTGAATCCTGTTAGGTGAGGCTGAATAATTTGGCCCATGGATTTACTAGGAATGCCATTCAAAAATATTGGGAAGCATCTCTTAGGTATTCACATGAAGGTTTCATCAAAAAAAGAATCATTATTCACACACACACACATCAAAGCCCATTTTTATGCTTTTTGAATATTATCAAAATTTCCAACATGGCTGAAGTTAATTGACCAAATTTTAAATTTTTCATCATGGAAATTTATATTTAAAGCATCATAAAACTTAATATTAAAGTCTTATAGAAACATGAATGAAATGTAAGATATATATATTATATATAAATATATATATATAATATATATAATATATATAATATATATATATATTATATATATATATATATAAAGTTGTAACTATCCATAATTCAATAGAAATGTTCAATTATTAAATTTATGCTTAGATCTTTAAAATAATATAAAACTATAATGAAAATAAAAATTATATGTATGTTGTAAATTAATTTTGATAATTCAAGAATTTACAACTTATTAGAGTTACTAACTATCTCTAGCTTATCACATGGGAAGCTAGACCAAAGACCAAATAATTGTTGGCGAATCATTATCTAAAAACTAGTCGACGAAAACAAAACCCAATATATAGAGAGATGAGAGATTTGTTGCCCCGCAGAGGGAAAAAGTAATGAATAAAAACAAAAAATTATTGATAGTCACGTATGTTCACAGGTCCAACACTAACCATGTTTGTCTAAAAGGAAAAAAAGGTTGTCCCATAGTTAGGAAAACCAACCCTTAGAGTGAACATCATGGAAACCAAAATTCTTAGTAGAGTAAACATAACAAGCAAGGAAAAACATGTAAATCAAGATGAAAGGGAGGTGTTAATATTGATGGACTATTCAATGTCCTTGTAGTGGGGTGTCGTCATAGAACTTAGAAGCGAACCCATCTCTAGACGTGTAAGACAACCCTCCACATCCATCATCAACATCTTCAACTCCTCCAACTTGTTCATGAGGTTGCCTTATGCCTTCCTCCTATAGACGAGAACCTTCCCAAGAAGTAATGTGACATTTCAATAGAGATCAACAATATATAGGTAATGATTCTTATGATCCCTAGTGTTCTCAGTGTCCAAAATCCAGGCTGCAACATTATCCAGAATCTCAGAATTCATAATTCTGTGATGTTCTTAGTGCACTTCCTCCTCAACTATGTTGCTTTCTGATTGAACTTCAAGTAGGTGTGAGCTTGATAATGATGGGATAAGGATTTAGCATGGAATCGAGCACATGATCCTCTAACACTACCTTGACCACCACCTCCTCTCTAATAACGCAACATTGTCTGGTCATACTGACCAAATGGAGGAAGAAACATACAAAGCCAAGGATATCCATAGCAGGGGGGCGTAATAAGTGAAAGTCGAAGAAGAGAGTGATGGTATATCAAAGAAAGAGGGTGGAGTTAGAAAATCTAGAGTTGAAACCACCCCCCTCTGTGATGTCCAACAAAGGAAAGAGAAAGACAAGAGGGGGGAAACCATGTGAGCGATCTAGAGAAGAATAATGGGCAAAATCATGGTTGGAGGAGGAAACAAAATGGAGTAGAGGCCTAGAGAAAAAATGGAAACCATATCTGTAAATTTGGAGATAGTGCTGTCAACAAAGGTTTTTTTTTTTGTGGGGGGGGGCGCTACACGAGCGAATTCCAGTGGGGCATAATGAGAGGAGGGTGGGATCTGAAAATGAAAGTAATAAAGGATGATAAAAGATGGTGGCATGCAGAGAAGGGAGGTGGCTATAATCCAAGTCACGTTTAACACTTGCCACTTGATTATGTGTTGGAGACACACCCATTAGGGAGAAAATACAAATTATTATAATAAATGAGATTTATAGATCTCACTGGTTAGTTTAATTAGTTAAATAATTAACCTAGGGAATGTTGTCAATGGGGAGGTTACAATCATAGGTTTAAATCTAGTTGAGTCCTTAGGGGTTAGTAACCACTCTTGCAGGTGGCAAATGGAATAATTCTCCACCTAAAAATTTTGGGGAAGATGAGAGAATCTTTTAACCGAATCTTATAACATATATCTTTTAAGTAATTATAAGATAATCACAATTAACTATTTAGGTAAAATATCTTATTATGTTGGGATAATCCTTTTTTTCCATGTAGCCAAGCTTCTCACCCTCCAATACATAAGTAAGGGTAAGATATTCTTCAAGGCCCAAGGCCATAAAAAAACAAAGCTTGAAGCCATTACAATACTAGACTCAATATGAACTCAACATGTTACATGTAGGAATTGAATCTCGGTGGGGAGGATATTAATCATTCCTCCTAACCACCTAAGATAAACCTAATTGACACATTCGATCATCTTTATCCCTTGTAGTGTCAAATATTTTGATAGAATGCTTTGAAATATTAGCCCTCAATTGTTTCCCTCTTACGTCGATGTCGGTTTTGATTTTTCAATGACACCTTCATCATTTGGCCTTATGACCAATCTTCCTTAAAATCATTTATTGATAATCTCAATAACTTATCTCCTCAGATGCAATTTACCATGGAAACCCAACAATATAATTCACTCCCTTTCTTGGATGTTTTAGTCACCTGTCAACAAGATAGTTCCCTTTCCCACCAAGTTTTTCACAAATGCCTCATACAGGTAGATACCTTCACGCCCAATCCCACCACCATTTGGCTCATAAAATTGTTGTTGTAAAACTCTTGTATCTAGAATCATTCAAATTTTTTATACCCAACACCTAAACAAAGAAAGATACCATCTCAATAATGCCTTCAAAGCCAATGGCTATTCTCTCTCCAAAATCAAAAGAGCATTTTCATTTGTCCTCCATCCAAAAACCATGAATCCCCTCTTTATTTCTCTTCCCCATGCCTTAATTTCACTCCCTTTATTTATAAAGTTATCAATCATATTTCTAAGAAATTAGACCAAAAGAATATCAAAACTTTATTCAAGCCTCACAAAACCTCAAAGCCATTATTTATAAGTATTAAAGATAGATGTCACCCTATCATTTCTCATGTTTTCTAAATTTCTTATTCCTATAGAATCCTACATTAGCCAAACTGGAATGTTTATCCAAACCTATCCCAAGGAACACACTATTGGCACCTTTCATAATTATTGTACAAAGTACACTATTGTAGACATTTCCATAACACCAAACACCTCATTTTCCTTAATCACAACAAAATCTCAGCATATGTTTCCACTATTCTCCATGCATCTTAGGAAAATCCTAGAAATCTAAAAGCAACCTAACCACTTTAATTGCGAAGATGGATACAAATTCAACCAATCTTAGAAATCATCATCCATCTTCTTAACTCCATTCCCTTGCCTTTTCCACTTGTCTCATAATGATTTTGATATTTACTTATTTATTTAAAATAATTTTCTTCATCTAGTTCAATTTTTACAACTATTTGATTTAATTTATCTTGTCTGTATTTCACAAGTTTATTCACCATTTTAATTTAAATCATTTTGAATTATTATTTCTTATTCCCTTTTTATTTTAATACTTTGTAAATTATATTTTAATGATTATCTTTTTTCTAACTTATTTATTCAATTGAAGAGCCCATTGGCTATGAAGAGTGAGCTTGATTTATACATATTCGATAAGTTTTAAATTTGGATTTATGCATTACTCCAAACTTGATCACTTCACTACTTATAATCAAATCACAAATCATACTTTATAAATTAACTGTTCTTTAAAATAAAAAATTATAAATTAAATCTTTAATAATTATACAAAGTACACATTCAATCATTAAGAATTAATTAGAAATTTATTATAATTATAATTAAATTATAAAAACTTATCATGATCTTTATTTTTTTATTTAATTATTTTTCAAACAAATATTATCCAAGTAATAAAAACAAAAACAAAAATATTTTTTATAAACATTTTAATAAAAACAAAGTATATATAATATCATTGTAAACAAATAAATAACCAAAGCTCGTTTTCCTTTTGCGTAATCATATGTTTAACTGATAATAATAAAATATATAAACAACATGTTTATAGTTTATTTTACAAATTTTAAATTAAAATAATTAAATTAAATTTGATATCATAAATTTAAATTATATTAAATATTATTAATTTGCAATTATTTAATGGTTTTTATCCAATCTCTATTTTGATTCTACATATCAGACTGATGTTTGTTTAAAAAAAATGTAACATCACTTTACTTTAAAAACCAACCAAATAAGGTAGTCTGCATTAATTCAATTGACAAAGACCCAGAGGGACAAACAGGATGTCAACGCTGAAGAAGATTTGCCATGAGGACACCTATAATAAGACAACAACTGTTCTGTCACGTGAACTCCTAGGTTATTTTGGTGGAACAATTCATAGAATGCAAATTCAGTTACTATTCTGTCACGGGAACTACTATTCTGTCACGTGAACTCCTAGATTATTTTGGTGGAACAATTCATAGAATGCAATTCAGTTATAAAACTCTACCAACCAGCTCATTGAGTGGTTGAGTCATACAGTAGAACGTTACCGGGTCAAAAGGATACCACCCCATAAAATCCCAATTCAGAACTGTCACAGAGAGGTGTGATGAATGCTGCAGTTTAGAGCATGTAGACGAGGAAATGAATTACTACGGTGCAGAACAAATGGGTTGAGAACCCTCCTGGATGATTTATAATCTGTTATAAGATAGCCTTCAATTTCTATCTCCATCGACCTTAGAAGCTTCCTTATATCAGAGTGTTTGAGGCTCAACATTTGATTTCAACATTCGAGGTATTTTTATTACCGCCTTTGCCATTACTTTCAGTTTGAATTTGTCTCCATTGAAAATGCAGATAATTTCTTGTGCTCATGGTGACTTATTTAAATTCGGCTTGTTTGTTTTGTTGGATGTCATATTCATACGTTCATATTTGCAGTTTAGGCAAAAACATGTCGCTGAGACAGGGAAAAGAGAGCTGACTGTTAGTTTGGTTCAGACAAGTTCACCTGTAGGCTGTCTTTATTAAAACTATTTATCGGCAGAGCATATAACAAATAATCAGTGTTCTAGTTCCACGGGTTAGATGCACTGGTTGTTGTCAATATTGTTGGGCATTTGGCGAGTTCCAAGTCAATGGGTGCCTAGTATATTAGTCTAGGCTGACGAGTTTACTAAAAATGCATCGGAATTTACTAAAAATGCATCCTTATTTCCAAGGGTTAGATGTTAGCATTTGGCCAGTTCCAAGTCAATGGGTGCCCAGTACATTAGTCTAGGCTGACGAGTTTACTAAAAATGCATCCTTATTTCCAGGGGTTAAATGTTAGATGTGCTGGTTGTTGTCAATATTGTTGGGCATTTGGCCAGTTCCAAGTCAATGGGTGCCTAGTACATTAATCTATGCTTCCATGAATAAGCATGAATAAGGAAAACATCTTTTAAGTTTCCCTACCAAGTTTTTCTTTAAACTAATGGGTTCTTCATATTCTTTTATTTTCGCTGATATTACAGTTTGAATTTATGCTGCTTCTTTTACATATAATTTAAAGATTCCCCTCAATAGATATATCGCAAAATGAAAAACTGAATTCTGTTCCAAAACCTATACCAGTGAAGGCATGAAAAAATTTGGAAACAGCAGCATGTAAACACAGTAGGAAGAGTTACAGGGGATTATTTAAACACATGAAACATGAATATGCACGGCATAAAGAGCAAACACAGACTTGAAACAAAAAGTTATGTAACACTCGATGAAGATGGGCAAATTACCTCTCTGTCCCTTAATCGTCATCAACCCTGCCGTGAAAATCGAAATGGAACTTCGCTTCCCAAAGCAGGTTGTCTTACCCCCGCAATGCATATTATGAATCTTGGTTCAAATAATGGAGGGGGATCTGCGCCCTTAGCCATCACAATTTTTTCCCTGCCTCAAAGGATGGGGAGGTTGTTTGAACTTTGAACCAGTGTTCCACCAAGTTTTCAGGGGATGCAGGGAGGAGATGGGTAGAGTAATGTGGAAAATCTTCAAATTTCAGGGAATTCAGGGTATATGAGGGAGTATTTTAAATTTTAGGGAATTCAGTGCACAATGATTATGATTTAAATTCAATAATGAAATACATGTGTGTGTATTACAAACATGATTCAAATTTAAATTCAAATTTAAATTCAATAATGAAATATATTGATTTACATAGTATAAATGATTCTACTAAATAGAAATAGTAAAATATTGTATATATTGATTTAAATTTATTATTCATTATTCTAAAATTTGATTAGTACTAAGTAAAATAATAGATATTAAACATTGAAAATTGGAATAGTAAATTGAAATTACTCAAACTCAAAAATACTAAAACGTGACAAAGTGAAAGAATTCATCTAATGT
Source organism: Pinus taeda (assembly GCA_000404065.3). Classification (NCBI taxonomy): domain Eukaryota; kingdom Viridiplantae; phylum Streptophyta; class Pinopsida; order Pinales; family Pinaceae; genus Pinus; species Pinus taeda. Next base: position 13,754 of record APFE031113985.1, read on the forward strand.
TATCATTATCTATAGTCAAGACTCAAAAGTTAAAACTAAGAATTCATCTAAGGTCATTGTTATCTATAGCCAAGACTCAAAAGTTAAAACTAAAAATAAACAACAGACCACGAAAAAATCAATTGACCAAAAAATACATCAATATTCAAATTTTGAAAAAATATGTAAATATTCAAGACTATTATACACAAATATGCAAAGTTTCTCATATATATATAGCAAGAGTGCATATAACCAAAATAACATCGAATGCCTATTATATACAAATATGCAAAGTTTCTCATATCTATAGCAAGGGTGCATATAACCAAAATAATATTGAGTGTCATCCATATTTTAACCAAAAATAGATCAACAAAGAGGCTCTAGATGGCCTGTATAGTCCAAAAAAAATCATGCTACAACAAATACCTACTTATCTTAAAAATCATCGCATATATGAGATCCTCATCATCAATATCACACTTTAAGTGATAAAAATGGCAATGTTTGTATTAAAATAAATAAAACCCACTAGTCAGCTCTACAAAAGAGATTCTAAACCAGGAGACTCTGGCTCTGCGGAATGCTCTACATTGTTCATGCAAATTACAAATTAAATAGAAAACATGGTTTTAGGGAAGTTAGAACAATATCCAAGGAAATAGAAACTAATTCCTATCCTGAGGTTACGTGAACCAACTCTACCTATTCTAGGATATTCTCCATTATCTTCAACACTCCCCCTTAATGGAGAATGGGTTCACAAATATGCCTCACATCTCCCTAAACATTTGAAACTTAACTTTTCCAAGAGGCTTAGTGAAATGTCTGCAACATTATCACATGTATTACAATATTCCAAATGGATTTCTTTGGATTGCACTTTCTCCGTCACAAAGTGGAATTGTGTATCAATATGTTTAGTGTTTTTGTAAAACACCGGATTATTGGCAAGTTTGATTGCACTCTGACTGTCGCATTTGATTGTTGTTGCGTCTATTTGTTCTTCCCCAACATCCTGGAGAATTCTCCGCAACCAAACTGCATCACACGTTGCTGCACACATGGCTTGATACTCTGCTTCCGCTGAGGACAAGGAGACTATGTTCTGCTTCTTGCTGCTCCATGTGATCACCCCGGATCCAATGCTGAATGCATAACCTATTATAGATCTGCGACCATCTACATTTCCAGCCCAATCTGAATCTGCGAATCCTACCAATCTAACATCAGAGGAGTCAGTGTAAATAATACCGTAATCTACAGTACCTTGTAGATACCTCAAAACACTTTTCGCTGCATTCCAATGGCTTTCAAGTGGCTTAGACATAAATTGACTTAGCGTACTGACTGCATAAGCCAAATCACGTCTAGTAGTGGTTAGGTAGATTAGACTCCCAACCATCTGTCTGTAAAGTGTTGCGTCAGGTGCTTTTGAGCCATCCTCACACTGCAATTTGATGTTCTGCTGCAATGGTACCGTTGCAGGCTTACACTGATCCATCCTAAACTTTTCTAACAGGCCTTTGACATACTTTGCTTGGGACATAAATGTTTGACCTGAATCTCTCCAGATCTTATGACCTAAATAGTATCTGAGTTCACCGACGTGTTTCATTTCAAACACCTGTGACATCTGTTGCTTGATTTCATCGATTAGATATGTAGCATCACCTATAATGATCAAATCATCTACATACAATGAAATCAACACTACACGCCCTTGTTCATATTCATGGTGTAAAGATTAGGGTCATTTTTACTTCTATTATAGCCAGCTTGCAGAAAAAATGAATCAATCTTTTCATACCAAGACCTAGGAGCTTGTTTTAGTCTAAAGTGCTTTCTTCAATCTACAGACTAAATGTTCTTTTCCTTTCTGGACAAACCCTTCTGGTTGCTCTAGATAAACCTCTTCTTTTAGTTCTCCATTAAAAAATGCAAACTTTACATCTAGTTGGTGCATCATCCAATGTATCTTAGTAGCTAAAGCGATTAACATTCTGATAGTATTCAATTTAGCTATAGGGGCGAAGGTTTCTTCATAGTCTATCCCTTGTTTTTGTGACTACCCCTTTGCTACCAACCTAGCTTTTAGTTTTTCTATAGTTCCATCTGCATTAATCTTCGATTTATATAACCATTTACAACCTATGGTTTGTTTTCCTCTAGGAAGTTCAACCAATTCCCAAGTGTTATTTCTGATTATTGAATCATATTCTTGTTCCATGGTTGTTTTCCATTCACCACATTCATTTGCTTCTTTATAACCAGAAGGTTCAACCACATTCATCATACTAGTTATAAAAGCATTTTCCCTATATCATGCAGGAAATTGAGCTTTCCTACCTGATCTCCTGAGTGGTGGGGTGGCTTCAAACCTTATTTGATCATTATTTTCTTTTTCTTCCTGTTGTTGTTGTTGTTGTTGTTGTTGTTGTTGTTGTTGTTGCTATTGATGTTCATCCTCTGCCTTTGCCAGCTGCTGACCCTGATTGTTCTCTGCTTCTTCTTCCACCAAGTACGAAATGTCCCATTTCTCATTGTGCTCATCAGATTCTTCATGATCCTGCTCATGGAATTTGACATCTCTACTAACAAAAATCTTGTGAGTAGAGGGATTAAATAATCTGTAAGCTTTATACTGTGAACAATACCCTATAAAGGTACATCTGATGGCTTTTGAATCTAATTTTCTTCTATCTTCCTTTGGAATGTGGGAAAATGCTTTAGATCCAAATATTCTTAAGTGTTTTACTGCATGCTTAAATCCATATAATGCTTCATAAGGAGTTTTAGACTCAATACTCTTTGTAGGACTTCTATTTTTCAAATAAACTGTAGTATTCACTGCGTCAGCTCAAAAACCATTCGAAAGATTCTTACCTTTCAACATACTTCTAGCACATTCCACCAGTGTTCTGTTCTTTCTTTCTGTTACTCCATTCTGCTATGGAGTATGGGGTACTATGAACTGCTGCAAAATTCCATGATCTTTACAATACTTGATAAGCTCATCCTTCCTATATTCCCCCCCTTGATCAGAATGGAGAATTTTTATCTGTTTCCATGTTTGTCTTTCAATCATATTTTTAAACTACTTAAAGTATTTGAATGTATGGCTCTTCTTACTTAAGAAATACACCCAAGAAAACTTCGTACAGTCATAAATAAACAATAGAAAATATAGTGCGCCTCCTAATGATTTTGTCTGCATGGGTCCACAAAGGTCTATGTGCACTAATTCAAGTATATCCCTCTGTTTCTTTTCTACTCAAACAGGGAATTATTCTCTATGCATTTTTCCTAATGTACAAGCATCATAATCATTATGTACTTGCTTTAGCATAGGAAGATCTCTTACCATTTCCTTCTTTGGTAATAACAACAAATCATTATAGTTGATGTGGCCAAATCTCTGATGCCATAGCTCTTCTGTAGTCAGGCTCGCTACTGTCAATGCTCAAACTAGTGCAGGTCTTACATCCAACTTGTACAGTCCTCCTGTTCGGATTCCTGCAGCAATTGTCTTCATGCCATCTAGCATATCTTTAATATAATAGTTAGATTTAAAGAATTAAACTTTCATATCTTGATCAGTAATCATAGATACAGAAATCAAGTTCTTTGTTACACCAGGCACATACATAACATTATGAATTTGTTTGATATTACCATTAGGTAGAATGACAGAAACTTTCCCACTCCCTTTGATTTGATGACTTCTATCATCACCTAGGTAAATATGTGCTCCTTCATTCATTTTTTTTAAATCTTCGAACCAATGCTTGTTCCCTGTCATGTGTGTTGATGCTCTTAAATCTACATACCAGATGTTTGCATCAACATTCTCATTACGATCTACCACGAACAATCTGAAATTTTGCACATGATTGTCATTCGCGAGATGACCTGCATGTCTTTTCTGCTTCTATTGTTCTTCATGATATTTCTTCTTCCTACACTCACTGGCAATATGACCCAGTGTTCCGCAATAAAAACATTTAATTTTAGAGTAGTTTCTATTCGGATGCATACCTTGGGTCTGATTCAGTCTTTTGTGAGAGTTTGCTCCATTTTGCTGTTATGGACTTCCTTTTCCTTTGAAGAAGTTTTTCTTCGCCATTAATGCAAGATCAACACTCTGCGGCTTCAGAGATGATCTTCTTTCTTCTTCCTGCATCAGTGTTCTTGTCAGCTCTTCAAATTTCGGGATCTTCTCTCTTGCATTTATCTCAGTGATGAACATTTGGTAATCATCAGTGACACCATTCATGGTAATTGTTACAAGATCTGTATTGTCAACTGTATGACCAATGTCTGCCAATTTGTTCTTCAGATCCTTTATCCTTGCTACGAATGAAGCAATTGTTTCATTCTCCTCCATCTTCAGGGATATGATCTTACTCTTGAGGAACAAAAGACTTTGAATTCCTGAACTCATACAAATCCTTCAGAATTCCCTAGATCTCGTTAGTTGTCTTACAATCTCTAATGTGTGGTATGATGCAATCTTTCACTGACATCTTCAACAACGTCCTTGCTTTACCTTCTCGCTTCTCCCAATCTAGGATCGATGTTGATCCAGCCGCGGGCTTCAACTCATCCCCATTCGCAATCATCCAAGCACTTTGCACGTCTAGCAGAGTCTGCATCTTGAATTCCAATTTGCATAATTGGAACCATCGAGCTTGCTATGCTCATTCAAGCATGCTACAAACATATTGTTATTCATCTTGGCGATTTAGAAGAAAAAAAAATCGACAGGTAAAAGAAGATGTTAGATTTACCCCATATCTGTGACAGAGACAGATCACTTATCTTCAATGTTGTTTGATTTTGCAGCACACCCGATGATCACCGTGCCTTCCTTCATAGCCTTTAGACAACCTTCTATTGTCAGCTACATCCTTGTTCTTGGCTTCCCCACACAACTTTTACGATTTACACGATCGTCGCAGATGTACATGACTTATTTGTGATGTCGTCGCAATTGTACACGAAATACTTGCGATGGCCAAAATAAAAGAAATGTGCGAAGGAGCTATAGTGCACTTGTCGCAGTGATACTCCTCTTAACCTGCGACGATTTCGGCTACGTCGTAGTTATACTCCTCAAAACTGCGATGATTCATGTTCAATGACACCCACCAGCCAGCGTACAGGTTCCTTAGCCTTGACGCTCTAATACCATGATAAAAATGGCAATGTTTGTATTAAAAGAAATAAAACCCATTGGTCAGCTCTACGAAAGAGAGTCTGAACCGGGAAAGTCTGGTTCTGCAGAACGCTCTACATTGTTCATGCACATTACACATTAAAGAGAAAACATGGTTTTAGGAAAGTTAGAACAACATCCTAGGAAATAGAAACTAATTCCTATACTGAAGTTACGTGAACCATCTCTACCTATTCTAGGATATTCTCCATTATCTTCAACACTAAGCATTAAAATAAGATAGAAAACGTTTAACATGCCTTAAGTGGAAATCGTATCTCCCTTACATATAGGGTGTCACTATCAAGTTAGCCAAGGTGTTGAGAAAGAAAAGAATAACAACCTCATTCAAGCCGGTAGATACAATCCAGCATAAGATGAAATCTGCAAAAGACAACCTAGATCACTTCCAGCAAAAAGGCGTTTATAAAGTCAACTGCTCTTGTGGTAAATGTTACATTGGAGAGACAAGAAAATCCTTCAAAATTAGACTTAAAGAACATGTTGTAGATATCAAGAAAGGAAGAATTAGATCCTCAACACTTGTCGAACATTCTTCCAAGACCAACCACCATGTGTGCCTGGAAGACATGGAAATAATCTCTGAGGAGAACCATTATTACGAAAGAAAGGTGTGTGAAGCTCTCGAAATCATGAAGCACCCCATCAATCTCGACAAAGACGATGGGATTGAAGTCAACGCGAATTGAATCCCCTACTCACACAAAACTACAATCTCTAACCAGTGACCCATCCTCCCTCCGTATCCACCTATACCCCTCTATTCTTTAATTAACATC
>APFE031113988.1:0-60354 GCA_000404065.3 Pinus taeda
AACCAATTGGCTGCAAGTGGGTCTACAAGAACAATTATAAAGCTGATGGCTCACTTGACAAGCACAAAGCTAGGCTTGTGGCAAAAGGTTTTGCATAGAAGGAAGGGGTCGATTATGAAGTGACTTTTGCCCCCATAGCAAAATGGGCTACCATCAGGACACTCTTTGCACTAGCAGCTCAGAACGGTTGGAAAGTCCATCAAATGGATGTAAAAATTGCTTTCTTGAATGGAGATCTAAAAAAGAATGCTTTTATGTCTCAGCCTGAAGGATTTGCTGTGAAAGGACATGAACATAAAATATGCAATGTTGTGAAGTCCCTGTATGGCCTCAAACAAGCACCGCGAGCCTGGTATGAAAAACTGACTGAGCATCTTCTGAAACTCAATTTCAAACATTTTGATCTTGATGATGCAACTCTTTATTTTGTCAAGAAAGTTGGAAAAACAGTTGTATATCTTGTGGTATATGTAGATGATCTTTTAATGACAGGGAACAATGAAAGCTACATTGCATCCATAAAGAAGGAATTGGGGAAAAGTTTTGAAATGACCGATTTGGGCTATGTTCATTACTATCTTGGGATTGAAGTAACCCAACATCCAAAGTCCATATTTCTTTCTCAAAAGAAATACATTGGAGATTTGTTGAACAGGTTTGGCATGACAGAGTGCAATCCTCTTACTACTCCAATGGAACAAAACTTAAAGTTCACATCTATTGAAGGAAAAGAATTTGAGGATGCAACAAAGTATAGACAGCTTGTAGGAAGTCTCAACTACCTCACTATTACCAGACCAGACATTTCGTTTGTTGTTGGAATCCTCTCCAGGTTTATGCAAAAGCCTTGTGAGGGACATTGGTCTGTTGCAAAAAGAGTTCTAAGGTACTTGAAGGGAACTCAAGACTTTGGAATGAAGTATACACAGGTGGATGACTTTAGCTTTATTGGATACTCTGATTCAGACTTCGATGGAGACAAAGAAACTGGGGTATCAACTTCAAGATATGCTATGAGTCTTGGATCAAGAGCTGTCTCCTGGAGATCACGCAAACAATCAGTTCCAGCAGATTCTACAACAGAAACAGAATACGTGGCAGCAGCTGAAGCAACAAAAGAAATTGTGTGGCTTAGGAAAATTCTTGAAGATTTGCAGGTAAAACAAGTACAATCAACTCCACTCCCGATTGACAATACCTCTGCAATAAAGTTGGCGAAGAACCCAAAGTTCCATGATCGAATGAAGCACATCAATACTAAATATCATCTTATTCGACATCATGTTGAGGCCAAAACAATCCATCTCCGTCATTGTTCCACAAATAAGCAAATTGCAGACATCTTCCCCAAAGCACTTGGAAGAGAAAAGCTTGAACGATTCAAAACGATGTTTGGACTCACCAATATCCCTTCAGATTAAGGGGGGGAATGTTGACACCTAATCCTTGTGATTGGGTAAATATATGTAAATAAATAAATGGGAAATATGAACAGTCATCGGGAGATGAACTGAACAGTCTCTCCCTCATATATATAACAGACCTACCTGATGGAATAGAAAATACGAATCAGTTTTTGCTTAATGGAGTCACTGCCTGGCCTAACAAAGACTAAATATCTCATTTGTTTCGATCATTGAACTTTCACTATCCTTCAAACATTATTTGCAAATCCCTCCAAATTGAGATTGTAATGATGTAGATAGTTGTGAACTAAACGTATTTTGGAAACTCCTCATTCATCAAAATCATAGTCTCCATTAATTTTCAAGTTTTTGAATTTTTTAATTATGGATATTGCTTTTAAATCCCTTTTTTAATTTTATTCATCTTTCTAATAATTTATTAATTTTTAATAATTTAATCTATTGATCCTTAGAGTGATTTCTAATCATCTAAATTATTAATTAAGCTTAATAACCATTTTTAGTATATAACCATCTTTATTATAATTCTTCTTTTAACTTTTTTCTTTTTAACGAATTTTCAGTGTCTTTATTATTAATAATTTATTATTTTTAAATAATTTAAATAATTCCTTTTTTATCATAATATCCCTTTTATACATTCAAAACTTCCCTCTAAACTTCAGAGAGGCACTCGGATTGGGCACTATCATTATACACCAATTATTCACCCGCATCTGGAAGTTCCACCAATCTCTAATGTTCTCCGGCTGAGTTTATTTCCTGCTCCGCTGCACCACACCGCATCCACATGCAATAACCACCTAACAAATTTCGTCAATATTTTGGGGGTGAGAAGCATGGGTTTTATAAAAACTTATTTCATTAATTTTTATTATATATCTCTCCAACATCTGCTTTTAATTATTTCTTAATTATTAATTTATTTTCAACTTTTATGTTATTCTTTAACCTATCTTAATTAACAACTATCTTTTTAATCTTCGTCTTTAATCTTTTTCCTTAAATTTCCATTTAAAATTAATATTTCAAAACTTAACAACATAATTATCAAAATTGTTGTTTAGCACTTTATACAATTAAAAAAATCAATGAATTCATTACGTTAATTTTATTTTTTATTATAATTTTATTTTTTTAAAAAGTTTACAAATTAATAAGTCAAATATGAATTGCAAAATTTTAAATATAAGTATTTTTATTTTTTTTTAAACTATTTTTTGGAATATAAATATATATTCATTATTAAATGATAAAGTTAAAATAAATACATAATATATATATATATTTATATATAATTATATATATATTAATTTCTAAAAATCTATATTGATTACCTAAAAATATCATAAAAATGATTTAGTTTAACCTTAAAAATAAAAAAAAATTATTAAAAATTTCTCATTACCAAAATCATAATATTAAATCAAAATCTAAAATAATAAGTTTATATTGTAATAAACATTTATTTTATCTTGTAATAAGTGTTATATAGTAGCTAGTACCTATAGCTTAGTTTAAATATAGCTAAGTTAAAGTAAAAATACCAAATTCAAGTCAATGTTAAGGTTTAGAATCCAGTGAATTTTGGTTTAGGTTTTATTGATTGCTAAATTGATGTATTTTATAAATCTAATTTTGCGTTGTGGTAGTGGTGAATCCAATCCTATCTAGCTACAATAATAATGCCTTATTGTGTTGTTAATGTTCTTGTTAAGAAGGTTGTTTTGAAGGTTTCACATTTTTTGTGTAAAGTATAGATAGATATATCTTAAAGGGTGGTTGTTCTTACCAGATATAACCATGAAAAATAAGTTGTATATATTCCTTAAAATAAATTATAAATATTAAAAGTTGTGTTGCTTTATCTACTAAGTTGTTTGTTATTTGAATTGATAACCATTTAAATTTATTATTAATAATTTTTCTACTAATTTTTTGTTCTTCTTTTTCTTCCAAGTTGTTTGTGTTCCTCTAGACTTGACCTATGGCTTGAGAAACCACCAGCCAAGGGCATCTAAGTCATCAAAGTCACCCAAGGATCACACCTAGGGGCATCTAAGTCATCAAAGTCACCCACGGATCACACCCAAGGGCATCTAAGCCATCAAAGTCACCTAGGGATCGCACTCGACCTGCGCCACACTAGCCCTAAGCTAAGGTTTGATCGTGGATCTCCTTCCTAATGAGGCCCATCCTCAACAGGTTTTGCTAATGAGAGTTGAATTTATTAATTTCTTATTGATATTAAGTAAAATTATATAATCTTTTAAATTAAATTATTTGTTATATTCATTTGACTTTCAATGCACTTAAACCAAATTTTGTAATAAGATAAAAACCTAAATACTATGAAAGTGATTTTTAAGTTAAAATAAGTAAATAATAAATTGAATCTATATTAAATTTTTTCAAGTGACTAACTATTTTTAATATATATTATAATTATGTTTGAATAATTATCTTTTAATTATTGTTGAGTTTATCTCATTGTATTTGCTTATGAATAAAGTTATTTAATTATACTCGTAAAATTTCAAACTTCTTAATTAACAATATTTATTAATTTTGAACTTACTAATTAATTGTTTTCTAAGGTGCAAAGACTTGCATAAATTTTGGTGGATAGTGATCAATAGGTCTACACAAGGGCTGAAGAACACAAGAAGAATGGTGGATTGTAACACTTCATAAGAATATTTTTGGTTATAGTGGTACAATGAGGAGTGAATGATATGTGTCATTCTAACATGAGTAACCAAAAAACTCATTGTATAATAATACATTAACCAATGATATTGTAGAAAAATAATTTTAAATACTAGATATTTCCCCTAAAGGTACAAAGATACATTGAAGGTACGAAATATTTGGGAAGACCATCTGGCCAATATTTGGGAAGACTTGTCTTTGATCGTTGTGCTTCAAGTAGCAAGTTTGCCTTGTGGTTATGCATACAATATCATCAATGAATTATCACCAAAATGTGTGAATTGTGCATGCAATTGTAGAAATTGTCCCAAATTTAGGGATTGGGAGCGTAGTACCCCAAAAATCTACTACTGCACATTTCAACTATGATCATGTAGGGCCCACAAATAATATTGCTAATGCTAATGCAATATCAACACTAGAGCATAAGGCAGAAATCCATGCTAATCATGTAACTATTGGGAATAGACTAGAACAACCATGTGATTGTGAGGACATGAATAGGTCTATTTACCATGACTTGGCTCAATGTGGTGACTCCCTTGAAATCATCCTTGTAGACAGTGTTGTTGCCCTACCATCATCTAAGTCAATTTAGCATTTTCTTTAGTTTTCAATGTATCTAGTCGCAATTAATTTATTTGAGCTATGTCATGAATTTGAAAATATTTAAGTAAATATTTCTAGGCTAAGAAAAGTCCAAAAGCTAATACTTACAATTTTCTTTAGATAAACATAATAGTGAAAGTTTACAAGTTATCCTTGAGCTCGTAGTTTGAGGGCTTGCAGTGTGTGGGGTCTATTTCTACTTATTGTTTGGATTTCAATTGTGAGGTCTATTTCTACTTATTTTCTAGCATGCAATTTTTGGGGCAATGGTGCAGTTTCTGATGTGGTTTCTTTTGCCATTTTGGAAATTCCATGTTGTTGGTTTTGATCAGAAATGGCTTTTCCATCCTAGTGTGGTGAATCTAGTAATAGGGTTGATCACATCTACGGTTGTGAAAGTGATTATTAAATCTCTCAAACTTTTTGTCTATGTTTCTTTTGATATTGAGGGACTCCATCAGAGAAATTATTTTTTTTCCTAATTAAGACTAACCTAAGTACCCACAGGGTATTTGAACCGGTGACCTATCGCAAAGAGTGCCTTAACAGGGCACCCATTCACCGTCAATCCAAAGCCCCGTGGGCTCCATCAGAGAAATTATTACGGAGACTAAGAAGAGGAAAATTGTAATCAGATGAAATCTCTACTGTGTATGCTTTCTCATGAATGTTTTAACATCAAAACAACCCATTACAAAATAGGAAGGTTGTTGTATTTATATTCATATGGTTTTCTTGGTTTTGATGTCCAATTGAAATTGTATTTAGTTTGTGCATGTATAACATCCTAAAACCATAATAAATATGAAGCTAATGTAAATGTGCATTAATATTTTGCATCATATAAATTTACATTGATAGTACTTTGGTCACCATAGCTAGTAAAAAACATAGAGGTGGAGTTTAAGGGCATCCCTCAAGGAGTAATAAAGCTTCATTTTGATGTTTTATATCCCCAATGGGTGACTGTGCTACCAAATACGGATGCAATCATTCTATCCTTTGGCTAATGGTTTCTAATATCAGGTGTCTATATTATGAAATATGAGGTAGTGGGTTGTCACAAGTGTTAAGAAATTAAATCCAAGCAGTTGGGCTTCTATTTTTCCTTCGAACATCTTCTTCAAGATGCACTCAATGGGATCTGCTTAATGTTAGGATTCAAATCCATTTCCATCCTACCACTCTGAAAATGGCCAATGGGACTCAAGAGGCACATGTAATAAGATAGTTCCCTACAAAAATTATGAGGTAAAGCTCAATGATGTTGAGAAAGAGATGCACAAGATAGTTATGGATGAGTTTAAGTATGGAACATAGGAAGAGGCTCCCATTGGTCCAATCACAAAGCTGGTTGATACATACTACAGTATACATAAGCCAGATGGGCAACCAGGACAATACAAGGACTCTAATTTTATATCAAAGAGTATAAGTAATCAACCTATTCCAATTGACTACATGCATTGGTGATTTCCTTACCAAATCGATACATAGAATGAAATTTTACTGCTAATGAGCAAGGATATTTAATGATTTCCTTTTGTAAATGTTATCCATGCTTCATTTCCTCTATTCTGTATGAAATGGTTTTTACCTTATCATTAGTGCATCATTTATTTTTTCCATAAATAGAAACAGGAGCTAAACTCCAAAGAGCCCATTATTTCATATGTTCATGGAAAGATGCATCTAGGATTATCTTGTTCCTATGAAACATGTTAAATTTCCTATTTAGAAGGTTCAAAGAATTATTATTGCTATATTTTTGTTGTAATAAGTTATAAACATTAGGAAGACATAAAACAAAGAGCTTTGTATGGATGTTTATGGTGGAAAAGAACTATTAGTAGAATTGTGAGTGTCTTTTTTCACAATGTTCTGCCAAAAACTCAACTTTACTTGCTCTCTTAGTATTGTAATGTCAATTTCTAATTGTGTGGTGTTCCATATTGTATTTCTATAGTGACAATGGCATGCGTTGAATTGTTACACAATGGCATTACTTGGAATTTTGTTATTTAAATTTTTTTCCAAGCAATTAAATATTAAAAATATGACAAACATTTCAAGATTTGGAAGAAAAAATATTGTGTTAAGGAACAATTTTAATTAAACCCCTTCGTATAAACAAAGCTACTTGTTAGTAGTATTTGGTTGGTTGGTAAAGTAAGGTCATTATTTGTTATTTTCTGGAGAAAAATAATCTTTATATAGTAATCTAGTTTTTCTCTTCTTTATCAATTTAGGGTGTGGGGCCACATCTCACTTTCCATAGTATTTCTTCTTTTGATATTTGACATAATATTAGTAGGCACTTGGAATGTTGGTGGAAATGTTCCATCCAATGATTTGGATATTGAGTACTAGTTAGGTAAACAAGAGCAAGCAGATATGTATGTCCTTGGGTAATTTTCTAGATTGAACTTGCCTTATTTGAATCCCACCATTGATTATTCTCTAGTTATGTAGGGTCATTGTTATTCTTTTTCTCAGAGAAAAAAAATCTTTATATAATATATATTTTCTTTTAAATAATATAAAATATTTTCTCCAATTTTTTTGTTCTTTATCAATTTAGGGTGTTGAGACACAACTCAACTTTCATAATATTTCTTCTTTTTCTCTTGGCAGAATACTAGCAAGCACTTCGAATGTTGGTGGAAATGTGCCACTCAATGATTTGGATATTGAGGATTGGCTAGGTAAACAAGAGCAAGTAGATATATACTTAATATTATAATAACAAGGGAAATAGTTCCAAAGTAGCTAGTCCCCACCTCATGCTCAACCGGTTATATAATTTGGAAAGTTGATAGAAGAGTAAGAAAATGCATAAAATTACAATGGAAAGTTTATGTAATAGATCTCCCCTAAAAATATATAAAAAATGGAAATATGCCCAATACTGCAATTAAACCCAAGATCCAATACAAGAGAGAAATAGATGAACTTCAGATCTTTATTAATATCAAAACCCTTGAGGTGGGGTAACACCATAAAATCACTCCTTAAGGAAGGAGAACACTCCACAATCCATATGTTTGCCAATACAATAATCCTTGACATCAGTCCATGGGGAGTCTCTAGCCTCTATATAGGCTTCATAGATACATTACCAGGGGTCTCTCAATACCATATATCTAATACAATGGGCTTATCACATTATTCCTAACTACTTTTGGTGTCTTACATGATGCGGGTTAGCCACTTTATTTATTAACTATGGCCCATTTATTTATTATCCTTACATCTCATTATTTCCTTGGGTACCTCACTTTGCGCTCCCTAATACCCCCCCCTAGGTACACTACATTCCACCCTCCTTAAACATGTTTCGTCCTCAAAACATAAGAAGGACACAAATAATAAGATCGACTCAAAAGAGTAGTCCATTGTTACCATGCACATGCATCTATCCATCCAAGAGAAAGGTGAACCCTCAGTCTAGCTGGTGCCTCACTCACCTGAGATGGAAGTTGAACCTGGTGGCTCCTCTGTGTTGATGTGTTGTGGGTGCATCATTGCACTACTCTATCAGACGTCCTCGAATTGATGTCCTTGTTGCTAATTCATTGCCACCTTGTTGCTTGTTGTCTTGCTACGTGATGTGGGTGGTGATATGCTGAAGCTTCAACTGATAGATTATCTTTCGTTAATTTCTCTGTTATTGGTGTCTGGTGCTTTTTCTGGTACCTGGTTTGATGTTTGTGTTTGGTTTTCGACCATCATAGGCTCATCATTTGATGTGTCATTGTCGTTAGAGCTTTGTGCTTCTGCATCCATAGCCTCTGCCTGGGTCTTAATGGAAATATCCTGTAATATAATTTTCTTTCTTTTTTTATACCAGAGCTTCATGAATTTCTTCTGCAAATTAATATTGACAATACCCATAGATTCTAGCCAAGGATATCCCAAAACAACATCCATATTATCCATATATGAAATATAAAAATCATAATGCAACACATACTTATCAATAGAAACCTTCAAATCTTTATAAATTTGAACATCCTCCTTATCGACCTATGACTTTGCAATATGTTTTGCTAAAACTTGTAATTTTTTTGCCATGTTAACATTGACTAAATTATTCTTGCAACTATGATTGATAGACACAATGATCTTCTCCTTTTGAATACCTCCATCAACCTCTAATAAGGAGATACCAATAGAATATAACCCTTTAGGTTTCTTTATTTCTTTCTAGTATGATACCATTTGTCCAAAAAGAGTTTTTCAATTTCTTGAGGGCGACATAACTTCATAATCCCATTCTCAAGTGATTTCCATCATACAACAACCTCACCTTTCAAATAATACCCTATGGAGTCCTTCCAAAACCATGGGCAGACAATCTTATGATATTGTATAAATTTTTCAATAGTTGGCCCATCATATTTTCCTGTAAAAAAACATCTTGCTAGAAGCCATGAAGAGGGTTTTGAAAAAATCACTTACTTTGGTGAAAATTTAAAATGGACACAACTCGATCAATATGGCTTAGAATCCTTATTATAACCTGCTTTTGGAAATGGAACGACCATTCTTCATCTTCCCATGTGATAAAAATCTCTATCTAGGCACTATGGAAATTCAGATTCGCTCTGCAACTGTCCCAACATAAAAACATTTTGAAAAAAGAGATGATTTTAAATCAGCGATATCTCTCTCATATGGACTCTAATTCAACCGATTGTTTTTTTCAAATTGGGTAATTTTTCAATAGGATCTCATATATGAAATTATATTCTCAAAATTCCCTACAAAAACTACAAAAAATTAACTAGATATTTGTTGTCTGTGAATTGTCATCAGAAAAATTTCTGCAACACAGCTAATTTTTAAAACAACGATATCTCCCTCATCTGTACTCCGATTTGGCTGATTTTTTTTTATTTTTATTTTTATTTTTTAATTTGGGTATTTTTTCTAAAAGAATATAGATATGTAATTTGTTTATGAAAACATTTAACCAGAAGTTTCAAATTTGATTTGCAAACTCATTGCCCCAAAAATTCCTACAAAAAATAAAATAAAAAATTTCTTTGCTTTGAACAGGAAAGTGCTATGATACCACTTGTAATAGATCTAACCTAGAAATATATAAAAATGGTAATATGCCCAATACTATAATTAAACCCAAGAGCCAATACAAGAGAAAAATAGATAAACTTTAGAGCTTTATTAATATTAAAACCCTTGTGGTAGGGTAACACCATACAATCGCTCCTGAAGGAAGGAGAACACTCCACAAGCCATATGCTTGTCAACACAATAATCCTTGACATATCTCCATGGGGAGTCTCTAGCCTCTATATAGGCTACATACATAAAATGCCATGGGTCATTACCATGGGTCTCTCAATACCATATATCTAATACAATGAGCTTATCACATTATTCCTAACTACGTGTGGTCCCTTACATGATGTGGGTTAACCACTTTATTTATTAACTATGGCTGATTTATTTATTATCCTTACATCTGATTATTTATTTGGGTACCTCACTTTGTACCCCATAATATCCCCCTAGGTATACTACAGTTTCAGCAACTAACAAGCACAATTCTTGTTTACACTTTTCTGTTTTATATCATAATTCCCATATCTTGGTTTTCGTTAACAATGCCCCACTCTCCTACTATTACGACGTAAATTCTTACATGCAGTCCCACAATGCGACATGAACCTTTATGTTAAATGACATAGAAATCCTCATCTCATGGCTCCTATTAGTTCATGGCCATCACAATTTTAAACGATGAATTATTAGTTTGCCATATGGAATCTGCAAGGACAATTGTGAAAAAACAAAAATGCAATTGTGCATAGTATGTGTGCAGAAAAAATGTTGTTGGAAATGGACATGTATGTAGAAGCAAGAATGCAAGTGGTTGTGCAGGATTGGGAATGTATGTGGAAGAGGAAGTGTTATGTGGGACAGTGATAAGAAGATGTTAGGAATGTGAAAAGTTTGAGTGTAAGCACTAAATATAAATTATAAGATGTCCTGCTTGCAAAAATCTTACCATGTGTAAAACTAATGGAACAAAGGGCATGTGTAGAACTAAAGTCTATTTTTTGGCCTTAAGCTTTAAAAGCATGCCTTTACATAACTTTGGTGGTACAAAGGGAAAGTTTTCAACAACTAGTAAACAAAATTTCCATCTGCTACATTACAAAACTATTATGCATGACATCAATTTTTGTGTTATCAAAGACTTTTCCATCTCTTTATTTCTATTAAAGATGCCATGCTCTCTTACTATAAAGGAGTAAATCCTTATATACAGTCCCATATAGGGACATTAAATTTTTGTTAAATTACATATAAATACATGTCTCAAGGTTCCTACGAGTTTGCAACTACTAGAAATTTTAAATGATGAATTATGAGTTTGTCCGAGGGAATGACTTCAGTGGTGGCGTTGTGTCAGAATATTTGGTGTAGCTAATGCCTTCATTTTGACCTTAACCTATAAAATCATGTCTTTATATAAGTCACATGGTGTGAACATAGATAAGCACAAGTGAAAAAAATCAATTGTGCATAGTAGGTGTATAAAAGAAGTGTTGTGGGCAATGGATATGTGTGTAGGAATTTTGAGGAGACAAGAATGCATGAGCCATGCAAAAGTGTGGGCGTGTGTAGAAGATAAATTGTTGTTCATAACAAGAATGCTTGAAGGTCAGCGATATGTGGAGTTAGTTTAACTATATGTGGAGATAAAGTATGGGTGTAAACTAGATCTAAATCCAAGGGATAAAAATACTGAAATTGCAAGGAAATAATTGTCTTTTCTAGGGGGAAGGGAGGGGGGTGAGGGTTAGAGGTATAATTAGTTATGTATATGACCTAAATGCTCTATAAATATTGAGAGGCAAAAAGGCAAGTTACAAAAGGGGAAATTGTGAGAAGGAAGTTAGTTACTCTTGCATAATTCACAACTCGCTAGGAATGGTAATGATGTATAACAGTAATAGCATGAGAGCCAATTTAATATCGTCTTTTTGCATAGTCTCATGTCACATATCCCCTATGATATTTATTTTACATATCCCCAGGAGCAGAGGATTGAATATTGGCATGGTTGTCTTTCCAATTACTATATCTTTTTTGTACTTTAGTAAATTTTTATCTGTATTGTTCAACCACATGCACCTGGTAAAAATTAAAGTGAAAATTTCAATTAGTTGTAAGAAAGGTAGAAAGAAAATATGGAATATTTTAGTAACAAGCACAAAAGGAAATGAAGAAGGAAAGAATAAACAAGAAATAATAATAATAATAAATGCAAGCACTCTATAGAATACTCTAGCACTGTCATTGTTCATTTCAACATCTTTGCAATATATTTGAAAATGATGATTTTTTTTTGGCATCTTATAATAAGTGTTATAAAGCTTCCAACCAAAATAATATGCATTTTCTTCTAAAAGTGCAATAGTATCTAGATTAAGATGGGATTCAGGACAAAGCATTGTTATTATCTAAACACATGTTGGAGTCAATGAGATATAGTGGCTAGCACCACCCCTTTTATATTCGGTTTTTTCTATCACGTCGAATCTGATTATACAAACACTAGTCACAATGGATAAGTAGGAGAAGAATAGAGAAATTAGCTTATCACTTATGTTGACATTTATTGTAATTTGTCCATGTACATCAACAAGATCAATGTATATGAATTGAGCCTTTGGTGGTGAGCAATATGATACAATGGAAGCAAGGTCATATAACACCAACACTTCTCCTTTAAAAATATTTGTTGAGTTACCCATGGAAATCTCACTTACAGACATTGGGATTGCCTTTTCTTTTTCTTGGTTGTGAAAATAAAAGACATTTCTCCAAGTAGTTTGTACCTTTTTTCTATCTTAAAAATCCTAAAATAGAAAAAGAAAATGAAAAATTTAATTCACGTGCAAATTCAAAGATTTTTCTTTGTTCTTGACTGTGGAAGCAGAAAGAGAAAATTGTTTGTCCATATGAATAGATGCATTTCCACCTATTCCACTATTTTCTTTGGAAACTAAAATATTTCTCATTGTTACACATGTAGGAACAAAATCATGAAAAAAATACGTTGTATATCACCTATCGAAAAATATATACATAAACCTAGATGTTTTAAACACTAATTGTGTAACTTAAACATATCTCTGCAAAATATTTAAGTAATGCATATGAAGTGTTAAAAACATGTTCTAATTCTACTTATATAAATATGTAAGATCCCAAACATTAAAAAATTTAATAGATTTGACACACTTTAATGTCTGAATTAAAAATGCTTGCAATAAAAAACACTGAACACAAGGGGATCTGAAAAATGCATCTTATTATTTGTATTAATAACTGGAAACAAAGATACATGCACAGACAAATAAGATTGGAGTCCCTTCAATGGAATGCAAAATTTCTCATCAAAAGAGAAAAAAGAACGCTGAAGCACAATTGTGGACCTTGGATGGATCCACCAGGAAAATTACACCCACGAGGTTTTCGTCCCTAGGGTTGAACTAGAACTAGCCAAGCCAAGTTATAATGAAAACATATAATAAGATAGACAAAATCAGGATGATCCCACTGTCTAGCTCATATCCCCTTTCATAGGCTTGACAAAATCTCTAGAAACCTTATTTTATTTGCTTCCCTCCAAAAACAAAGAAAAATACCATGGTAATATACCATGGGTAAATACCACGATAAATACCATGGGAAAATTTCGTCCGCTTTGACCATATAAAGAAAAGGGAATATTACAAATCCTTATGCCCAAAGAATGCTTGTCCTCAAGCAATCCACTTCTATCCACAACAAAAGCATTTGTTTACTCGTACTAGGATCCCATTCAATCCTATGGCCAATCCTGCCCTCAATAGATTCACTCAGATCACAATTCCACCTATGTCTTGAGACCTGTGGGTTATGATACTATCTCAACCCTCATCACTACCCATGCCTAATGGGCCAAGCTGCAAGATTCCCTTGGCTAAGGGTATCCTCTTAGTAATCATCCCATCCATAGAGTCCCAACTCATAATCTCTTACTAATCCATCCCATGGGAAGGATCTAATGCATGAATTCCTGCACATGGAATAAGTCTACTATGATGATGTTGCCTGATTCTTAACTCATGTTGCTCCACCCAGTCACCCAACATGATCCATTTGGATAAATCTGCCTCTCTCTCCCTACTATATAAAGGTGGGTTGGTAGTGTCGCAAGAACTATTTATGTACTCCTCTAGAGGGTTACTCTAGAAATCCCAAATGTATTCCTCCTGTTGCCTTATCAGGGACTTGAGACATTCCTCTACACTAGACATCTTGGTCGTTGACTCAGCACATACCCCTATGAGCTCCTCAATTTTTCTATTCTCCTATAATATAGTGTCTCAGGCTATCAGACTCCCTACTTCAACATCGTAATATTTGTATTGAAATGCATGATCTTTTCTCGAAAGTTCTCTATTGGCGATTTTGGCGCCCTGCTAAATGTCTTCGTACTTGTCCTCACCAAATTCCCGATGATGACAACTTCAAATTGAGCCTTTGACCAACTCTCTAGGAATGGTTCATCATGCTTATTGTGTCTATCATGATGCCCCTCATGATCATGCTGATCACATTGGTTCAGTATTGTCAGCTTCTCACTCAAGTTTTGCTAGCCTCCTTCATCTATGAAGACAATCTATTGTTTAACCTCTCCAATTGTTGAACATGGATACACTAATGGACTTCTATCTATACATGAATACTCATATTATATATAGAAATCCCACTGGATACCTATGGACTAAGTTGTATAGGAGTCTACCTCATCAATACCATTAGGTAGGGTTTCTTCATGTAGTTCCAAATGCTTGTCATCCTCCAAGTCTCCCTGAATAATGTCACGTTGCTACTCACCATATTGAAAATCAATAGATTGAACCATAGAAGACTCGCTATGATCTAAAGGAATCTTCTATTGTTCTATCTTTGTTGCACCCTTCCTATCACATAGACATGAATGGTTAAGTGCCCAAGGTCGCTTGTACATAAAAAATTGTCCTCTCCTTCTTATTTCATTCTTATTGTAGGTTTTACTATCTTTGTTCTTGCTTCCTCCATTAATCGTGTTAAGATCCTTCTTAGTCAACACCCTTTTGAGAAATTTTATGTTTTGCATGACCAAATTCTCCAATATATTATAGGTGGCTGGTGATACAATTAGTTCCTTCCTCCAAATGGTCAATAGTTTGGATCTTAGTATCTTGTAGATGTTGGCATCTCCTTCTAGGAACAAGGACACAATATTTTGCATTCTTGTTTTGACATGGTCTGGATGAGATGATGTAATGTTGGTGTAAAATTTTTGGAACACCTGAAATATTAATTCATCACATTCCAGATTCACCATGAATGTGCCAAAGATGAACTTTGCCATGGGTTCTAATATCCTATGCAACTTCTGAAAAGAAAGAAGCCAGATGTTTTTCAACCCCTAAAGGGCTTCCACTATCAGCTGCAATATCTCCCTCACGATATCATTATTGTAAGGTGGTAGAGGCAATGTTAGAGCTATGATACTACTAAGACAAGAGGAAATTGTGACCCTGACCTCTTCAAAAAGTCGCTCATAGAGTTTGGGTTGTATCAATGCAAGAATGTATGAATTGATAGCTCAACTAAGTTTCTTCCATTCTAGTTGCCCCACCTCGGAAAGACATGTGTATAATTCCTCCAACTTATGAAGTTCTATGACTGAATTTTTTCATTGTAATTTAGATCCAAGTTTGAAGGGCTTAGCTCCTTCACTTCCCATGGTTGCCTCTGTTTTATAATGACATGGACTCTTTTCGAAAATTGTTGATTGCTTTGAGCATGGTCTAAGGAGGTATTGGTGCATAAAATACCATATATTTTCACTAGTTGATGAAGCAGCTTCTAGTTGTTTTCTAGGATCTCTTGA
Source organism: Pinus taeda (assembly GCA_000404065.3). NCBI lineage: Eukaryota > Viridiplantae > Streptophyta > Pinopsida > Pinales > Pinaceae > Pinus > Pinus taeda. Next base: position 15,718 of record APFE031113988.1, read on the forward strand.
AGACGACTCGTCTTCACATAGAAAAGAAGGGAAATATACTAAGCCTCCTCAATTTTTTTCCTTTGTTGAAGCTTCACTAGAATATATATATAATATTATATATAATATATTTATATATATATATAGATAATACAAATCAAACCCCTTTTCCATGAATGAATTAAACCCTCCTCGCTCTCTCTTTTCTAGAATCTCCAGAAATTTTAGAAGCTTCATCACATATTAGGCTCCACCAAAACCATATGATGTAAATCACTATTATAAAACTAACAATTTTGACGATTATACTGAGATATCACATCCTTCACCAAACTCCATAATACTTAAATCATGCCTTTTTTGAACAGGTTGGTCAACTAATAAGAATGGTATAAAGTGGAGTGTACCTCTTGACTGGTTAGTCACTAGAAAATTAAAAATGTGTATGTAGACCCCATTTGTAATAGTAATTCCAACTTTCTTGATGCTTCTTTGGCATCGAAAGTTCCCATTTCACATCATCTCTCAACGCATCAATTACAACTTTAAAATGATCATGCTCGGTTCGTTCACAGTTTACACTGATCAAAATCCACTGTCTTCCCTCCAAAATCTAATTTATTATTTGATCCAGGTAGATATTAGTGGCCACCTGGATATTCCACCTAGAGCTCTAATCAGCTTCTTTAGCTTCCTTGTTTCTATTAGCATTTACTATTGTTAGCAATCCCCTTAATGACATTTTTTGAGGTCTACAATACTCAAAGAGGTGTTTCCAACAAGGTATCATATGAAGAAAACAAAGATCATATGACCAAGTTATGACCCCGAGAAGTTGGATGCCTAACTAACCCAAATGTGGCCCACAAACTCTTGGTATTTCATCTCCTAGGGTTAGGGTTTTGTTGTTTATGGTTTTCCTTTTATGTTCAATAATAAAAGAGTCCTTGAGCCTCATTGTAACATAGTTTAGAGGCATGTAGTTGCCACATTTGTTCTCAGAGATAAGTTACCATCACTTGAGCTAGTTTATTTCCATTCTATATGTAAACATATTTCAGTTCTTTGATATTAATGAAATAAAGTTTTATTTTTGTTGCATCTTTGTGTTTATGTTTATATCTATATTCTATTTCATTCCTGCATAAGTCCCAATTAGTGGTATCAAAGCAGTCTTCTCTTTCTCTTATTTTTCTTGCATGTCCCCAATGAGGTCAGGGTATGAGTTAGGGCTCGAACTAGATGAACATTTGCAAGGCCAACCTCGTAAAACCGAACAACATCCCATGACAGAAGAAAACAAATACAAGGAAGCAGGAGATCCTTCCAAAATATTGCTCGAGGAATCCCTCACATGACAAATAATCATGATTATGGATAAGTTTGCCAATATCCTTCACCATCTACCCACAGGTGATCCATCTCCACCCAGTAGCCACTCTATAGGCACCACTCCTTTTAAGGTACAAGTTAACATTGACAATGCCATATTTGAAGGCTAGATAGATGTAGATGTTGTAGAATGATTGTTAAATATATTGGAAGGATATTTTTCGGTTCATGAATTTTCCAATCGGGAAAAGATTACTTTTGCACTCCTCAAAGATGCCCCCCATGTTAGGTACTAATGGGAAACATATTGTGAAAAAAAGGACGAGATGAAATCTCACTATTTTCATTTGCACCCACTTAGAATTCTTTCTAAGATGCCATCAAGGAACAACCTTACCTTGTAGGGAGCTATGAAGATAAATACATAAAGTGGACCACACTAGGGTAGGGAATGGACCAAGATGTGCCTGAGTTCACAAACGTTTTCGTTGCGCTTTGCACGAAGTTGGGTATCAAGGAGTTTGTGTAGCATTGGACACTCAAGCACCATGATTTTATACACAAGTACATCCAGGATGATATGGAGTTCTTAGATACCTCCTCACTTAGAGTTTCTTATCGATATCCTATCAAGATAAAGAAGAAATTTAAAGAGAAGAAGTGAGATTTTTGATCTGCGAATTCAAATCAAGGAAAAGGTGCCCCAAAACTACATAACAAAGGAAAAATCCAAGGCGAGATGACCTAGGACAAACCACTGACGCTGCAAGAAACGAAAAACACCATGAAGACAAAGAAGGACACAAGGAAATGGTGTGATTTCCATAAGATCCCCACTCACAACACAAGTGAGTGTCAAGCCAAGCAGTCACTAGTGGTCGAGATGAAGGCATCTGAATTAGATGCATGCTCTAAATCTGAGTCAAAAACTGACAAGGGAAATGATGAAGGGAAGCAGATTATTTATAAGGAGCCTAGTGCCACTATTGCCACCATGAATATCTAGAAGATTGAGCTTGAAGATCTAGAGGAGGGGGACTGCCTCTTCCACTCACATATGTGGACGAAGGGTTTCTCACTGTAGTTCATTATCGATAATAGAAGCTGAAGAACCTCATCTTAGTAGAGGTCATGAAGTAGATGCATCTACCAAACACACCACACTGGCATCTGTACACCATTGGGTGGGTTCATTAAGGACAAGATCTCTATGTCGGACAACAATGTCGCCTTCCCTACAATATCAAGCCCTTCACGAATGAGGTACTATGTGATATTTCTCCTCTTGAAGTTTGTGATTTATTATTAGGTGAAACATACGTATGGAAGTGTCATGTTGTGTATGAGTCTATGCCTCACACTGTTATTATTACTTTGGGAAATATGGTATACAAGATACTGGAGGTAACACTTCCTACTGCCATCTCTTTGATCTCTATGAAGCAATGCAGAAAGGTCATTTCCCATACCAGGAAGTTTGTCTTCCTTATGATTCACCCTCAGGGAAAGAAGAAAATTGTGGCCACATCCATGGCCACCGGATAGGGATCCTCTGCACAACAACAACAAATGGAAAAGGTCATGGAAGAGTATAGGGGCATCTTCACTTCATCCACAGGGGTACCCCTATATTATCAAGTCAAACACTCTATCGATCTGATTTTGTCTATGTCGCTACCCAATGGACCAATCTATAGATGTTATGTTCTGGAGAATGATGAGATTAGAAGGCAGATTTAGGAGTTGTTGCAGAAAGGGAACATAAAGCCAAGTTCTTCACCATATGGAAGAATGGTCATGTTGGTGCAAAAAAATATGGAACTTGGAGGCTCTATATTGACTATCAAGCACTAAAGAATATCATTGTCTAGAATAGGTATCCAATCCCATGGATTGATGACCTACTAGACCAGATCAAGGGTTCCAAATACTTCAACAATATTGACTTGAAGTTTCATTATCACTCGGTACTAATTGAACCATCTGATGTGTGGAAGAGTACCTTCAAATCCAAGGAGGGCATTTTCGAATGGTTGGTCATGCCTTTCAGGTTGAAAAATCCCCCCACAACTTTCATCCAGTTAATGGAAAATACCTTGCAACCCTTCAAAAACTCATCTGTGGTAGTGTACCTAGACAAAATCTTGATCTTTAGCAAGAGTTGGGAAGAGCACATACACCATATCCAGTAGGTCCTCCAAACCCTGTGACGACACAAATTGTGTGTCAATTTGGACAAATTCACTTTTGGTATGACCCAGGCTCAACATTTGGGGTACATCATTGATGAGAGGGGTGTGCATGTGGACCCAAACAAGATACAAGTTATTCAGGGTTGGCCAACCCCAACCACTCTAACAGGGCTCCACAACTTACTGGGCCTTTCTAATTTCTATCATAGGTTCGTGTTAGGATTTTCTCATATCACTTGGTCTTTGATTCAAGTCAACAAGGCAGAGAGAAAGAAAAGTTATTTTTTGTTTGAATATCAATAGAAGACATTTGACAAGTTGAAGCATCGCCTCTGATCTGCACTAGTGCTCACATTACCATACCTGCAACAACCATTTGAAATTGAGATAGATGCCTCTGACTTTGCTATTGGTGTAGTTCTTACCTAACAGGGGTATCTGGTGGCATATCATAGTGAGACACTTTCAGATACAATATGAAAGGATCCCACTTATGACAAAGAGATGTATTCCATTATGTAGACCTATCGATAATGGAATCATTACATTATGGGGAAGGAAATAATCATCCACACAAACCATTAACCCCTATAGTTCATATAGACACAACGAAAGTGGTAGAATGATCGCCATAAAAAATGGTCGACATATCTACAATAGTCCCATATGAACATCAAGTAGAAGAAGGGAAGCACCAATAATGTTGCAGACTATCTCATCCAACCATCGGTTATGGCGTTGACCATTTTTCTTAACTCTATGGACACGATACTTCGGGGTGGGAGGATCTTTACAAGAGTGATCCAAAATTCGGAAACACATACCAGGTGCTCTTGGAAAGCAAGAAAGTTCCATATTTTCACCTCCAATGTGCATTGTTATGCCACCTAGGAAACCTCTATGTTCCTTCAAGAGAGCATGTTAGGATGATTTGGGAGGTGCACTACAGTCGGGTCACTGGACTTTTAGGAGTAGAGAAAGTAGTGCTAGTGTTGGAGAAGTATTTTTATTGCCTAAACCTTCAAAAGGATGTTGGGAGGTACATCAGATCCTCCACTTCCTATAACATTGCCAAACCGACCATCAGGAAGCAAGCCATATATACTCCTCTTCATATTCCTAGTTAGCCTTGTGTAACACCCCCTCCCCACAAGTCCACCCAAGCAACCAACCAACTGGGCAGACATGTCATGAGAGAGGTTAGTATAAGTGATTCAATCTCCTTTGTGACCTTAAGGAAATTAAATCAACGTAACTCATCAAACAAACCCATCCACATTGAAAATTACACCCTCAGGAGGCATCTCAACCACTTAGACAACATATCCCTAAGTCCCACTAATGATTTAAGCCTTTTAACCCATAGTCACTCCAATACTATAGGCATGATAGTGACCAAAAACTCAAATTCGTTCTCATAGGCCTCTGTGCCAGCGACTATGGACTTTTCTCAACATACCTGTGCCAATGACCCAATGATTTGAGCCACTTTTCTAGCCCAGAATCTCGACCTCTGCCTAGAAATTGTTTGATCCAGATTTAAACAGGAACCTAACAAATTACATAGATAACCATAAACATAGATATGTAGCAGAAATAATACTTCATTTCATTAATGTAAAATACTGAAATATGCTTACAAACAGAAATGGAAATAAACCAACTAGGGTGATGGTAGCTTATCTCTGAGAAGCGATGTGGCAGCTACATGCCTCTGAACTATGTTACAATGAGGTTCGAAGGCGAAGAGATGTGGCGGCTACATGCCTCTGAACTATGTTACAATGAGGCTCAAAGGCCTATTTATTGTTGAGAAATAGTGGAAAACCCTTAACATCCAAAAACCTAACCCTAGAAGATGAAACGCCAAATTGTGGGCCCTGTTTTGGGTAAATTGGTACATCAATTTCCCGGGGTCATAACTTTGGCATACGATCTCCAGTTGACACATACAATAGCTTGTTAGAAAGATCTATCAGTTCACTACAACTTTATGAAGACATACATCCGTCCATGGACCCATGTTGCTCCCAGATTTCCCAAAAAAGGTTGTTTAGGGCCTCAAAATGGCTCCGGAAGTTCAGGACCCAAAAAAATGCTAAGAATAGTAAATTGTGCTACAATTACGGAAACTAAAAAACTGAAAGAGACAGTTGTGGGGGTCCAAGTGGGATAGGTGGGTGGCCACGTTTCTAGCCCAGAATCTCGACCTCTGCCTGGAACTTGTTACAACCTTAAGAATCATTCAAAGACATGATAATAATACTGAATACTCAAAATCAACTTTGGGACTAAGCCTGAGCATTTCCAGTTAGGACTGACATTTTGTCAAACACTTGGCATCAATGAAACCTCTAGGTCTAGGATACAAGATAGAGCATAATGAATGATAAAACTTATGAAACATAACCAAAAGGATCACCTCCTTCAACATTGAACAAATACATCATCAATTAGGTCTTGCATCCATTCATTTAATAGTTACAAGTAAATACATGGAATAACCATGACATAAACTAGTCATTCAACGATGCTTATAACCAACATAAAACCATATAAATATTAGAGATATAATAGCTATTAAATCCATATATAAACAAGTACAAAATTAAGATAATTTAGATTTTATTATTCATAGGCAAATCTGACCAGGTTCGAGACTTCCATGCACCACCCGACCATAGACATGGCTGAATCAAATATCTCTTTTAGCCAGTCGCCCCCGTGCCATATTCCAAGCATGAATGTGGGATCTCATAGAAAAATCAAATCAAGGACAGCCAAGGGGATCCAGAGGTTAAACCATCTCCACCCTCATCAACCGTGATTACACCAAAACTAGTGCTCTGATCACAACCGAACCGAACCTAGAATGTCATCTGGAATCCATCACTATCCTTGAGGAATTTTCCATCTCCTTGTCTCTTGGTCTTTACCAAAATACAAATCAGATCACTAGGTCCTAAACTAATACTAGTCTCCTAGGATTTACCGCAATCCAAACCCTAATCACTAGTCCCTAAATCGAGATTTCTCCCTCAGGATTTACCATGTATCCCGCCAAAATTAGTCAAGGGATTCCTAGGCCTATGGGAATGGAAATTGAGACCATCTTCACCCCAGATTCCGAAATCCATCCCGCAAACCAAAGCTCAGAATAGAAATAAATATCCCAACATGCCATGGCATCTGGAAAAGGAAAGGCTAGGTTGAAAACCATTGTCATAACCAGACAAAACCATGCTACTGGCAACATGAGAACCATGCACCAACATACAAAGCCATGCATGTCCAAACTAGCTAAGCAATCACACATGAAAAATGTTACATGCAAGTATTCTTGTTGAAGCTGCATGATCCTTCTTTCCTTTCCTTGATCTTTGCTTGCCTTCCTTTCCCTTTGCTTGCTTTTCCTTCCTTGATCCAAAGCTAGAGTGCTCCAAGAAACTATAGGTGACCAAGAGTGAATGTGTGTGTGAGAGAGAGAGAGAGAGAATAATGAGAGAACTCCAAACTTGGATTGACAAAATATTACACTGACTAAGCCTACCCACTGATCCTCATAAGACTTTTCATCAATGACGACTCTAATTTTTTCATTTTCTTCCCCACATGCAACCTGTGACATTTTACCTTCATTTTCTCCTAATTTCTTTTATTTTTGTAAATAAATGTGCCAAAAATGCCTTTTTTTCCTTTTAATCCCTTTTCCTTTGCCTTTGCCAATTTCCTTTGCCAAAACACACATCTAGTGATGCCCACTAGGATATATTTGCCCAACATTCAGCTTGGAATATGTGTCCCTTACCCATGGTCTTATGTTTCCTTTATTAACTTTTATTACATGAACTTTTCACTAGTGCTATTAGAGAACCCTCCCCTTGGGGAACACCATCCTCAGTGTTAAACCACACCAATACCTCACCAAAACTACTGAAAACAAACATACTTTCCATGGATCTTTATAACTTAGCTCGTTGCAGTATTTACAATGAATAACCTTCTCAAAAGAAAACCATCATGACAACATGAGAAAATAGTGGATGCTCGAGCTTTATAACACAACTCATTACAGTATTTAAAATAACCATATATATGTAGGTTTTAACCCCGTATAGAAATTACCTGCATACAAATTATAAAGATAGAAAATAAACAATGGCGACAACATAAAACATAAAATAGATATACACAGAGATTTTCCCCTGGATCCCAAAACCGGGACTACCAAATTAATTTTTCACTATGTTCCTTTCAATGTCACAATACATATATATACATGTCAAATCATCCATAAACCCCAATCCATTAACCCTGGATTATAACATAACTGCAGTTCCCTTGACATCATCTACAAAATACCATGGGCTAAAAACCATCATGCCAAAAACCATGTGTGAAATCCATGCACAAAACCATAGGTAGGTATGCCCACCTAATATAGGGTCCAAAAAAAAAATTCCATGGTCACAACCTTGGACCCCATGCAGGGGGCCTACTACCCCCCTGCATACCCCACCTATGACCCCCCGACACAAAGTACAAGGGAGGTTTTCGCCCCCCCACGCATGGGTTAGTCGTGGAAAGAATATAACACAACCCAACATTCTCCCACTTCTTGTTTTCTTTTCACAAGGGGGCACGGGAGAGCTTAGTCATTGATTTATCCCTGTAAAGCCCATTTTTTATCTACACCAAGAGAACTTCTCAGTGCTCACAGAATTTTTCAATGCATCTGCAATATTCTTCAAAGTGTCCACCTTTAGCAACAACACCTTTTTGTCCTAAACCATATCCATCACAAAGTGATACTAAACATCAATGTGCTTTCTCTATGAATAATAAGAAGGGTTCTTTGCCAAGAAAATTTCACTTTGGTCGTCACAGTCTATCCTTATAGCTCATTGTACTAACCCCATACTTGAACACTATCCTTGCAACCAAACTTCTTCCTTGCTTGCATGAGTGGCTGCCATGTATTATGCCTATGTATTTGAAAGTGCCACTACAAACTTTCTCTTACTCATCCAATTGACTTCACCTCCAAATAGGTTAAACACATACCCACTTGTATATATTCTCTGATCTATATCTCCAGCCCAGTCTACATCAATAAAGCCATGGATGTCCAAAACTCTATCTAATCTTGGTCTTCCTTGGTAGCACAAACCATAATTACTAGTGCCACACAAATACCTGGAAACCCACTTCCCTACCATCTAATGCTCCTTCTTTCATTTTGACATAAAACTGCTCAATACTCCCACTGCATGTGAAATGTCTGGTCTAGTACATACCATTGCATACATCAGGCTACCGACTGCACTTTCATATGGAACATGAGACATGTCCTTTTCCTCTTCTTATGTGTTTGGACATTGTTCAACAAATAAATTTACACCTACAAAATTATGAACCTTCACTGGTTTACTATCCTGCATATTAAACCTCTATAGAATTGTCTCGACATACTTCCTTTGGTTTAACCAGAGCTTCCTCTTTTCCCGATATCGTTTAATTTCCATGCCCAAAATATAGTTTGTAGCACCAAGATCTTTCATGTCTAATTTGGAGGACAATTTATCTACAAATCCTGGATAATTTCTTTGTCATTTCTACCAGCAACATATCATCCACATATAAGACCAAATAAATAACATGGTCATCAATTGATTTAAAATACACATAGTGATCTACTTTTCTTCTGGTGAAGCCAAGTCCCTATATAAATGTATCAAATTTTTGATACCACGTCCTTGGTGATTGTTTTAACCCATATAGAGACTTTTTAAACTTGAATTCTAGTTCTTTCTTACCCTTCACCACAGAGCATTCAGGTTGCTTCATGTAGATCTCTTATTCCAGATCCTCGAGAAGAAATGTTGTCTTCACATCCATCTGTTCTACCTCAAAATCAAAAGTAGCACCAACATATAAAAGTAATCTAATAGAAGTTACCTTGGCAACAGGAGAACAAATATCACCAAAATCAATTCCCAACACCTGGGAATAAACTTTTGGTACCAACCGAGCTTTGTATTTCTCTACCTTTCCTTTTGCATTCATCTTCTTCTTGAACATCCATCTTTTTACAATGGATTTCCTTCCAGCCGACAACTCCACCAAATCCCAAGCCTCATTTTTGTGCAAAGTTTCCATTTCTTCAATCATGGCCTCTTTCCAGAGTTTTCCATCTCTGAATCTAGTGCTAATCTCACAGTTCTGGGATCATCATCAGTAGTAGATAAAGAAAATTTTGAAAAGAAAGAAGATGGACTATACCTTTCTGACTACATTATTTCTCGAACTGATCTTCTCATAGCCGAAGTTTGTGGCTCTTCATCTACTAATTCCTCTTCTATTGTAGAGTCTAATTCTTCCTCCTTTAGCTAAAACTCTATCTTCTTAGGTTCCTTTGGTAGGACTTCATGTTTAATAACATATTTCACCTCTCTAAACACCACATCTTGATCGTAAACAAACTTGTTTCTGGGTTCCAAATCTTATAACCTTTTAAACCATCCTTATACCCAATAAAGATGCACTTTTCAGATTTACTATCCAACTTTGTTCTTTTCTCATTTGGAACATGTACATATGCATCACATCCAAACAACCTCAAAGGTGAAAGAGAAGGTTTCTTACCAGTCCATACCTCTTGTGGAGTCTTATCCTCCAATGCTGATGAAGGTGATCTGTTAACTAAGTAACATGCAGTCTCTGCCGCCTCTCCCCAGAATTCCTTTCCTAACCCGTCACCACTGAGAATGATTCTTGCCCTTTCCATCAACATCTTCTTTATTATTTCTGCAACTCCATTTTTCTCAAGAGTGTATTGAGAACTCTCCTACCCTGCTATACCACACTTCTTACAGAACTCTTCAAGTTCCTTCTTGCAAAATTCTCCACTGTTATCTATCCTCAACACGTTTATCTTCTTCTCTGTCTCAGTTTACAGCAGAGCCTTTAATTCTTTAAACATGTCAAATACTTCAGATTTCTACCTAAGGAAATATATCCATGTATTCCTTGAGAAGTCCATATACTTTCCCATTGATGGAACCGACACAGGTCCAAACACATCACTATGCACAAGCTCTAATATTTGTTTCGCCCTCTTACCACTAGAGGGGAATCTCACTCAATTTTTCTTCCCATTTACACAATTTTCAAAGAAATCAAAATCCAGAGAGCTATTAGACATACCTTCTATCATACCTTTACCATGAAGTATTTGAAGGCCCTTCTCTCCAATATGTCCAAGCCTTTGATGCCATAGCATGGTCTTTTCTCCGGAGACCACTAGATTTTCTGTTCCACTTTTAAGAACCACAAAAATGTTTCCCCCATCAATAACAATGCTACCTTGAAGCTTTTACAGAGTTCCAATCCAAACTCCCTGAATAAATACCAAGGCTCCCCAAACCATTTTGTGGGTATATTTCTCGAACACCATTTTTACACTTGCATCAACCATCTTGCTTACAGAAATCAAATTTCTGGCCAATGTAGGAATATGCAAAACACCCGAAAGTGTTCTAATCCTTCCACCTTGCAACTTCAAATTGAATTTTCCATGACCAAATATTCTAGCCTTCCTATCATCCCCTACGAAGACATCACCACCTTCATATTTATCATACTCGCAGAACCACTCTCTATGGGGAGTGAAGTGAAAGGATGCACCTGAGTCAATCAACCATGCCTCGTGATCTACATGTGTGCTTGAATAAGAATCCAAGTACACATCCCCACCTTCATCTGAGGTGTTTTTTGCCTCTGCAAAAGGAGCATCATCAGATCCCTTTCCTTTTTCAGGAGCTTTAGATTTTCAATCCCTTTGGTAGTGCCCTTCCTTTTCACATTTCCAATACACCTTTATAGGTTTTCTTGGAAATTTAGATCTCCCTCTAGATTTTGATCTCCCACTCGAGGATTTATTTTTGTTTCTGTTCTAGAACCATCCTCGTTCAGACAAGGCATCACCATTTTGTCCCTCCATATTTTTCCGTCTCATCTCCTCCGACAACAAGGATGAGATTATTTCATCAAATTGCAAGGTAGTTGCATTGCTACCTATTAATGCAACAACCAGACTATCCCATGAATCTGGTAGAGAACACAAAAAAATGATGCATTTATCTTCATCTGAAATTTTAATATCAACATATAATAACTAGCTTACCACAATATTAAATTCGTTGAGATGCTCTGTCACCGAGTCTCCATCTTTCATGCTTAAGTTATATAACTTTTTCCGTAGGAACAATTTATTCACTAGAGACTTAGATTGGTACAAATTTGCTAACTTGTCCCACAAAGCCCTTACCAAAGCTTTCCCTAATACATTCAACAATACTGAATCTGAAACACACAATCATATTGTGCTCTTTTTCTTCTGATCCAACTTCGCCCAGTCTTTAGTTGACATTGTTGTTGGTTTAATACCCAGATCTACTATGATCCACTGATCTCTATCCACCACCAGATCCTCCATATTGAGCTTCCACAACTCAAAACTATGACCATTAAATTTTTTGATCTCTATCTTTCCACTGCTCGCCATCTTTCATCACAAGAATCGATCCCATAGATCTCCCACTGAACAGGGTCTACCACAGCCCCAAGGAAAAATGCTCAGCAGTAAAGGCGTCCCCTTGAATCCAAAACAACTCTCATATCAAATGTAGGTTCTAACCCCATACAAAAATTACCTACATAGGAATTCTAAAAATAGAAATTAAATAATGGCGAGAGCGTAAAACATAAAATAGATATACATAGATGCTTTCCCCTAGATCCCAAAACCATGACTACCAAATTGATTTTTCATTATGTTCCTTATATATATATATATATATATATATATATATTCTGAAGCATCCATAAACCCTAATCCATTAACCCTAGATTAGAACATAACCCTAGCTCCCTTGACCGGATCTACAAAATACCATGGACTGAAAACTATCATGCCCAAAACCATGTGTTAAATCCATGCACAAAACCATAGGTAGGTTTGCCTACCTAATATAGGGTCCAAAAAATATTTCCTGGGGTGTTGCCACAGATGCCATGTCAGGCGGTTGTCACCCCCTTGCATACCCCTGAGTAGCGCTCACCACAATGTATAGGGAAGCCTAAAGGCCCCCCTGTGTGCCCCCCGCCCGTGGGGTATTCGTGGAAAGAATATAACACAACCCAACAATATACACATATGCACATTTTATAAATAAGAAAATAAAAGAATATGATGCTCGTATCAATCAACAAGGAAGTCTAGAGGATCACACCTCCACTGTCAAAAGTAATACCAAGATTAGAAAGTCTAGAATCCACTAATATAGTAAAATTTGCATCCAATGTACAAAACTATAACTCTGTGCCACTTGTACTCTTAGTGAATAGTTATTGACTCATTGTTCCATGGCACACTCCCAATGTGGATCTAATTCCATCTTGCAATGCTAGTAACCAAAACAGATATATTCATGACCCACCCTTCAATGCTACATAGTCCCATGGGAAATCTTGTCACCCCTTCCATGCAGTAACTCACATTTCCAGTTCCCCAACATCCTCTATTTCAGGTGATCCATCTCTTGGCAAGGATTCCTCGCATCAGAATATCAAACATCCAAGGCATATACCTACCTCAAAACCATCATACCAGTCATAGCATGCTCATGGAAATCAATGGACACTATTGGGTACCAATGTCCCATAATGGCCCTACTCTCGAAGTGTTTTACCAACATACTGCTACATGTTTTAATTTTTTTTGTTGCGTCTACCAATTCTTGCAGCCAATTTCAACCACCCAACTGGGCATGTTCATGCATTCCTGTTCCAAGCACAGAAATTCCATTACACTTAAAATAATTTGAAATAAATTTGCATAATACCTCACTGGTAGCTCATCAATAAGGTACACTTGCAATTATGTTTTCTTCTTGTCACAACAAATCAAACTAGCATCTTTGACCAAATCATCATGTATAAGCATATCACATCACGTTAGCTCAAAAAACAACTGTTGTAGATCAAAATCATACATCACATGTAATCATCAGAAACCAGAATCATAGATCACGTATAATCATCATATACCATAGTCATAAATCACATGCATAATAAAACTGAAATAAAATGATGATACTTATCCTTTCATCAAGCATTAGCTTCTACCGTTTCCTTCATTCCGTATGCATACCAGATTGTTTGCCACACCCGACAAACACCTAATGCCTTCTCCTCAACCATATTCACATATACATAGCACCACATACCATGACACAACATGTATGACATGCACATAATACCACATGTACACTGGTGCCATATGTACAACACATACACATTACCACCTGTACACCACACCACCTACACAATCTATGCACAACATCACATGTACGTGACACCATCTACACAATGTGTACACAATGTCTCATGTACATTGCACCACCTATACAACGTGTACAAAATACTACATGTACACAGTACCACATGCACGACATGTACATGAAACCACATGTACAAAGCATCACATGAATGACCCGTACACAACACCACATGCACACAACATCACATGTACAACATGTACACGACACTACATGATCACAACACCACTTGTACAATCATGCACACAACACCATATGTACATAGTGCCACATGTACAACATGATTGCAACGCCACCTGTACATAGCACTACATATCAAAAATGTACATAGCATCATATTTACATAGCACCGCATATCCAACATGCACAGAGCACCATATGCACACAACACCACATATACATCATGCACACAATACAATATGTAGATAGCACCACATATCCAACATCTACATGGCACCATATATACCTATAAATACATATGAAATATCCACACAACACTACATGCACATAATATTACATATGAAACATGTGCACAACAATAGTTCCACACATCCAAAACCACACTGTCTTTCCCAAGCAACCTCACTTCTAGTGTTTTATCCATGCTTGTCCCAGCATGTCACAGACCACACTGCTTTCATTTCGTTGTTGTATCCCTCAGTATAACCTGTTGATAACATATACATAATATAATCACATAATATCAAGTCATAAGCACATGATACTGACCTTGTATATTTATCACACTACTCTTCCAACGTGATTCCTCATGAACTAGGACTCTCTTCATGCCATTCACATGCATAATAAATCATTCCTCCATAGGAATGATCCCTAATGACCCTATTAGATAGTGACATAAATACATAGATACATACATGCGTATTTATATTCATTAGCATAAACAATCATCGCCTTGTGAACAACATACATACACGCATACATGTATACATATATAAGCATCAACATAATCATGATCATAGCATAATTACTAGATATCATAAGGTTAAGGTTAAGAGAACTTCCTTATTTGTGCACAACAATAGTTCCCAACATAGCCAAGGCATCTAACACCTCATATATATTTACTTTACCCTTTTTGGTTACCTTTCTCATGATTATACTTCCATCTTCCATTTACACTAATGGACCCAACTAGTCCAAATGACAATCATAGTCTTACCTTCTACTGTGCGTACTCATGCACAAAGCTTCATCCGAGTATTACATCGCCTGTTGGGTATCACACATCTCTCTTGAGCTCCACATGGATGATAACATTATACAAAAGAATCTAGAACTACTAAAGTGTTGAGGACACACTTTTTGAAGGAGAGGGGCATGTTATGTCCCTATACTACTAGTGTAACCCCTATTGTTATTAGTGCAACCCCCTTATTATATTGTTGTGCCCATGTATTCTCCATATTGTTATTATTGTGCCCCATAGAAGCCGACTATTGCTATTTTTGTGCCCTTATATTATTATTGTTATGTCGGCTATGATTATATTATGACCCCTTAATATAATCATAGCCGACATAACAATAATAATATAAGGGCACAACAATAACAATAATGGACTTCTATGGGGCACAATAATAACAATATGGAGACTACATGGGCACAACAATATAATAAGGGGGTTGCACTAATAACAATAGGGGTTACACTAGTAGCACAGGGACATAACATGCCCCTCTCCTTCAAAAGGTGTTGTCCTCAATGCTTGAGTAGTTTTGGATTCTTCTGTATAAATTTATCATCCATCCATGTGGAATCTCAGTGGGTAAGTTCTTCCACATGATGAGATACTCTGAAATTGATCGATTTCATAGCTTTTGATTTCTCAATTCTGGGACTGCTTCAGGTTCCAATAGGATTTTTCCTTCCTTTTCAAGTTCTGGAAATATTGTCTGAACTGGGATCTTCTACAACTTTTATGCGGGTTCCCACCCTGCTTCATCATTCTTCCATTCATCCCTTGCTTCATTTATCGAATTTGGTTGGATAATTATACCAACATCTAGCATTTCTGCAACCATACGTTCAATTTCACTCCTTTGGGCATATGAATATCTATAAGACCTGATTTTTGGAGGAACACTTCTTGGAATCAAATGAATAGCATGATCATGATCACGAATAGGTGGGAGGCCTTTGGGAGTCTCAAATACCTTCGAATGATTGTCCAAGAATTTTAGGATATCTGGAGAAATAGATGATTTTGATGTGGGAACCTCTAGGGAACATAATTGTGCAATACACCTCTTTGTTATTTCTTTAGAAGCTTTGTCATTCAATTAGAGCTGATTATCTTTCCTAGTTTCCCTGTGATACCCCTTAATTCAACTTCCTTTCCTTTTGAAGAAAATTTCATGAAAAGTTCTTGAAAATTAAAAGTTATTGTACCCAAGGATTGTAGCCATTGTACTCCTAGTACAACATCAACACCACCAATTGGAATGGAAAGCATTGGGATATTAAATACATATTCTCCCATGGATAGCTTGATATTATGACACTTTCTAGAGCAATTTATGGTTCCTCCACTTGCAATCATCACTTGACACTTTGGTGTTGGATATAGGAAGTAATTTAATTCCTTGGCTATCTTACAATGAATAAAGTTATGGGTACTGCCTAAATCAATCAACACTATTACATTTTTCTTCTTGATATGTCCTTCTATCTTGATAGTTTGAGGAGTGGTAATTACATCCAATGCATTACAATAGATGGTCGGATTCATTTCTTCTTTGCCTAGGGTTTGTTCCTGGTGTATATCCTCTTATTTTGACATCTCTTGTTCCTTTTCTTCCTCCTCTTCACAATCTATGTAAATTAATTTCTTCTTTGCACACTTATGACCTTTAGTATATTTTCTATCACAACTGTAACAAATCCCTTTTTCTCTTTTTTCTTCCAATTGTTGTGGTGTCAACCTTGTAGATTGTGGAAGGCTAGGGGAAACAACACTTCCATAGTTGTGAGTGGTAGGCTTCTTTGTTGCCATAATTTTGCTTTCCATTTTTCTTGCCAACTTGAATGCCTTCTCCAATGAATCAGGTTCCAAAAGGTGAACCTCATGTTGGATGTTATCCTTTAAAGTCCATATGAGCACATCAATCCTATGCTCCTCTGGAATATCTTTTACCCTCATGTTCAATTTTTGGAAGTCCTCATTGTGCTCCATCATTGAACCCTTTTGTTTGAGATATATCATTTGGCTAAAAAAAGTGTTTCTTTTTGTCTCCTCATAATGTGCTATCATTTCTTCCGTAAAAATTGCCCAAGTGACAATTTGTTTATGAGAGCAAAGTCATCGATACTATACAAACTGATTTGGTTCCAAATATAAAGTTGCAATACGTACCTTTTATTTGTTTTGCACATTATGGAGATCGAAAAATTGTTCCATCTATAGTATCCATGTTCTGGGATCTTTGCCATCAAACATCCTCATATCTATCTTTGGAACATGGCAGGTCTTCAATCCAATGTTAGAGTCTATGAAATCATGATTAACATTTATTTTGTTCCCATCATGAGTTTCCTTAACTAACTTTTCTCTGTTCGTAAACATTTCTTGTAGCAACTTTGTCAAATCTATCTTCAAATCATCCATTTTACCTTCCATCTTAGCTTCCAAACCATCCATCTTAGCTTCCATGACATTCATATTATCTTCCATGTCTTTCTTTAAACCATCCATTTTATCTTCCACGCCTTTCTTTAAACCATCCATCTTAGCTTTTGTTACTTTTTGTGAGAGTGAATTTTGTTGCATTTCTTCCTCTTTTTTCATTTTGTAAGAGCTCAATATTGAATCTGTTGTATCTCTGTAATTGTGTCTCTCAAATATCTGAAATTTCTTCCCGTGGTAGTCGTCTGTGTCCTCTTTCCAATGCCACCAGTATGGTGAAAATTGGATTCTCCAAGAAAGAGTCATTCCCAATATCCTAAGATGACCTGATTATACATTGTTTCAGTAGAGTTCAATTTTATGATGTGCCATGTGTCACTATTTTGACCTTTTTATATCAAAAATATACACAGAAATCTACAGTCCGTCCTCTTTCTATAACTTCTTACGAAATTTCAATCTGATGCTTAGAGAGAAAGTTATGACGATTTTCCCAATGTTAGTTGTTTAGAATGTAATTTGGGAGTCTGCAAAGACCCTAACTTCCTTAGATTATATCTCTGAAACTATAGAGAAAAAAGATCTGAAATTCAGATCTGAGCTTCACCAATATTCAACTCAGATGGCTTTCAATTTCAAGGTCTGACCCTTTGTAGAAAAAAAAATTATAGTGAAAATTCAACGATGACATGTTTGAGATGAAATTCTGGAGCTTGAAAAAAAACCCAAATTCCTCAGATCATATCTCTAAAAATATAGCAAGACAAGATCTGAAATTTGGACCTGAGGTTCAGACCGATTTCTTATCAAATGGTTTTTTTTAGCTTCTGAAACTTCATAGCGAAAAAATTATAGTGAAAATTCCACAATGACCTATTTGGAGCAGCGAAACCCTAGAATCCAAAGCTCTGATACCAAATGTTATGAAACCATCTCACAAAAATATAGAAAAGAGAGATAAGCACCTTAGAATTCATCCTCTTCAAGGGGGCAACCTCCTTTATATTACACAAGTGAACAATTCTTGGATGATACAAATGACAAGACTTCCTTTCTATATATAAGAGTCTAAGGGGTCATAATATAATCATAGCCGGCATAACAATAATAATATAAGGGCACAACAATAACGATAGTGGGCTTCTATGGGGTACAATAATAACAATATGGAGACTACATGAGCACAGCAATATAATAAGGGGGTTGCACTAATAACAATAGGGGTTACACTAGTAGTATAGGGACATAACAATCAAATTTTCCTCTTCCCCAAACCAATTCCCAAGACTCAAAACATAAAAGGAAAGCCAAGAAACAAACAATAAGAAAACCATGGCAACCAACAACAATACAACACTACAAACAAAGTGGCATAGATATGCATCAGACACACTCAAAATCGCAAACCGAGCTCAAAAATCACAAAAGACCAAAAGAACAAGACTAACAATAGACACCATGAATCAATCCCCATGGTTCCCAATGCATCTAAGGGAAAGATCAACAGGAGCCTTCTTCAAGATTTCATGGAAATTTCCTTTGCCATCCAATCTCCTACATCATACTGCCATAAACACATAATTGTTAGTGCATAAATAAACATAACAATACGCTAGTTACGCTACTTTGTTGTGCCAAGCATGTTTCTTGCAATTGAACACATCCATGCCATCTCTCAAGGGACTCCAATTCTCTAGACATATCCACCTGTAACTAGAGTCTAGCTAATGTTCCTGTCAAATACATGTTCATGAATCTATCACATACACCCGTAATGTCAAATGAGATCAATGTTAAGAAGACTTCTTGTATGCAAAGCACTTGTTCATTTGGAATTAGGATTTCCAAACATAGCTAAAGGAATTCTTGCTCAATTCCCTTATTTTACCTTTTTACCTTGTTGCAATCGAGGCTTACTATGTTTTGTCATATCACCCAACTGTTAGTTATGAAAACACATCAACTATTACCTTGTCACACTAATACCAAGAATATTTCCTGCAACTTCTCACACATGTCAACCACATGTTCCAAATATCAAAACAATAATTTCTATCAATTTGAAATAAACCCTTACCAAGACTAGCAATCATGTCATAATCCATAGTCAACTCATAGCCGTTAGATGTAACGCTACAACTGTCACCTACTACACTCAAGTACATATCAACTATCTCAACACATATGTGTTAGTACAATCATCTTAAACAATATCATTTCTTCATGCAATCCTATAGACTCATAGTCATATCATGTGATTAATAAAGCATTCAATCAATAGATATATGACATAATCAAATGTTCAATAACAAAGTAGATGACATAGGGAAGTTCATACCTCAATGTATCTGAGGGGAGGCTATCTTTTCTGCACAATCAATCTAGTTAGCATTATATAACTTCAGAATATATCGACCCAAACATAAATAAGATCATGGTATCCAAAATAGTCACTAGTTAACATGTTTTGATCATAACTCATACACAATTATCATTCGCACATATACAAAGTAAATCTAGATTAGTACAACACAATGTCACAAATATGTCAACTCATACCTGAATATCATAACCATAACCTCTAGCATAGCCCAATCTAACTTTGCGTGATACATGTAACATCAAGATCTTAATGAAATAACCCTAATCATCAAGTTACTAGCATATAACAACCATAATCTATATATCATGCTCATCAACAACATATAACCTAATCATCAAACTAACTCTCATATCACAACAACAAGTTAACCTATAACATACTCATCAACAACATATAACATAATCATCAGGTTATCTAATATAAAACAACAATAGAAATGCATACAACTACATGTTACTATCATTCTTGGCTATCTGGCATGTGCATATAACTACACTAATAAACTAACCTCTATCATTAATGTAACCATAACATTAAAAGACATGTACATAAACCTAATGTATATAAACCTAATGCATATAAAAATCATTAACCTACATATCTGAATGCCAAACATACAATACATGTATGACGATCTACTCTAACCCCAAAGGGCAATGTTGCAACCTCATTATGATGATCTGCATCTCTTGCTCTATCTTAGCCAACACATTAGCATCATAACATTTCAATATCACCCCATGACTCGACCAGACATGTTTGACCTACTATTCGTGCATAACTATAACCAGGACCATACATGCATAACCATTCCCTATAGACATATAACACATAGAGTACTAAACCATATACACATCATTCTAGCTAGAGTCCAATCATCAATTCATGACCATATCAACCACACAAGCCATGACCTAATGCATGACAACAACCATTACTCCATTGTACACATTCCCACATGAAACTATCAATATGCATAAGTAATCCATAATCAACTACAGATACACATAAATGCTTGTAGTCAAGCACAAGCGATCAATTATTGTAACCAACCTACAATATTGACACATGTAATCAAACAACCAAGAATGAAACCTAACATAAAAGGATGTCATCAAGTGGCATGTAATCATGTAACCAATCATATACTCATGATGATGCATTCCACAAAATTAACATCAATTTCCTCATGACAACCTTACTACAACTGTGATCAATCATTGTGCAATGCAACAACCATATGGAATGCAAGTGTAACAGACACACATGCAACGCACATGCATGGATGACCAACACATTCACCCAAGGAGAGCACAACCACAATTTCATACTAGTGTGTAATACCCCCTCCCCCCAGGTCCACCCAAGAAACCATATAGTCGGGTAGGCATGTGATGAGAGAGGTTACTATAAGGGATTCAATCTCCTTGGTGACCTTAAGGAAATGGAATCGACAAAACTCATCTAACAAACCCATCCAAATCATAAATTACACCCTCAGGAGACATGTCAGCCACTCAAATAGCCTATCCCTAAGTCCCACTGATGATTTAAGCCTTTTAACCCAGAGTCATTCCCATGCTATAGGCATGAAAATGGCTAGCAACTCAAAGTTGCTGTCATAGGCCTTTACGCCAGTGACTGTGGAATTTTCTCAGCAGACCTATGCCATCAACACTGAGATTGGAGCCACTTCTCTAGCCCAGAATCTCAGCCTCTGCTTAGAACTTGTTACAACCTTCAGAATTATTCAAAGACATGATAACAATATCGAATACTCAAAATCAACCTCAGGACTAACCTTGAGTATTGCCAACCGGGACTGGAATTATGTCAAACACTTGGCATCAATGGCACCTACAGGTCTAGGATACATGACAAAGCATAAATGACTAATAAAACTTATGAAACATAACTAGAAGGATCACCTACTTCTCCATTGAACTATTACATCATCAATTAGGTCTTGCATCCATTCATTTAATAGTTACAAGTAAATACATGCAATAACCATGAGATAAACCAATCATTCAACCATTATTATAACCAACATAAAACAATATAAATATCAAAGATATGACAACCACTAAATTCATATATTAATAAGTACAAAAGTAAGAGAACTTATCTTTTATTATTCATAGGTAAATCTGATCCTGTTCGAGACTTCCACGTACCACCTAACCATAGACATGGCTAAACCAAATCTCTCTTTCAGCCAATCACCCCAGTGCCATATTCCAAGCATGAATGAGGAATCTCATAGAACAACCAAGGGAATCTAGAGGATAAACCATCTTCACCCTCATTTGGAATCCATCATTGTCCTTGAGGAATTTTTCATCTCCTAATGTCTCTTAGACTTTACCGCAATCCAACCGATCACTAGGCCCTAAAGGGAGACTACTCTCTCAGACTTTACTACAATCCAAACCTAGATCACTAGGCCCTAAACTGAGACTTCTTCCTCATGCTTTACCATATATCCCTACAAAATAAGTCAAGGGATTCCTAGGCCTTCGGGAATGGAACTTGAGACCACCTCCGCCCCAGATTCTGAATTCCATCTGGAAAACCAAAGCTCAAAACTAAAATAAACATCCCAACATACCATGGCATCTAAAAAATGAAAGGCTAGGCTGAAAACCATTATCATAACCTGGAAAGACAATGCCACTAATAGAAAGAGAACCATACACCAACATGCAAAGCCATGCATGTCCAAACCAGATAGGAAATCACACATGAAAAAGGGTACCTGCAAGTATTCCTATTGAAGTTGCATGATCCTGCTTTCCTTACCTTGATCCTTGCTTGCCCTCATTTCCCTTTTCTTTCTTTTCCTTCCTTGATCCAAAGCTAGAGTGGTGACCAAGAGAGAGAGAGAGAGAGAGAGAGAGAGAGAGAGAGCGAGAGAGAGAGAGAGAAAGAGAGAATAATGAGAGATCTCCAAACTTGAACTGACAAAAGCTTATGCTCACTAAGCCTGCCCATTGATCCTCATAAGCCTTTTTATGAATGAGGGCTCTAATTCTTCATTTTCCATTATTATCCTTCAATTTCCTCCTCATATGAAACCTGTGACCTTTTACCTTCCTTTTCTCCTAATTTCCTTTATTTTCCTAAATATATGTGCCAAAATTCCTTTTTTCCTTTTAATGCCTTTGCCTTTTCCAATTTCCTTAGCCAAAACACACATCCAGTGATGCACACTACGATATCTTTGCCCAACATTCAGCTTGGAATACATGTCCCTTACTCGTGGTCTTATGTTTCCTTTATTAACTTTTATTACATGAATTTTTCACCAGTGCCATTATAGAACCCTCCCCCTTGGGGAACATCATCCTCAGTGTTAAACCACACCAATACCTCAGCAAAACCACTAAGAAAAACATACAGTCCAGGGAGATTTATAACTTAGCTCATTGCAATATTTATAATGAATAACCTTCTCAAAAGAAAAACATCATGAAAACATGACAAAATAGCAGATACTGGAGATTTATAACACAACTCATTATGGTATTTCCAATAACCATATATATTTAGGTTTAAAACCCATATATAAATTTCCTACATATGAATTCTAAAAACCGAAAATAAACAATGGCGAGAGCATAAAACATAAAACATATATACATAAAGATTTTCCCCCGGATCCCAAAATCGGGACTACCAAATTGATTTTTCATTATGTTCCTTTCAATGTTACAATACATATATATACATGCCGAAACATCCATATACCCCAATCCATTAGCCCTCGATTAGAACATAACCATAGTTCCCTTGACCTAATCTACAAAATACAATGGGTTGAAAACCATCATGCCCAAAACCATGTGCGAAATCCATGCACAAAACCAAAGGTAGGTCCACCCATGTAATATAGGGTCCAAATTTCCTGGGGCGCTGCGTTGGACCCAATGCAGGGGGACTACCACCCCCTGCATACCCTTGTGAGCCCTCGATGCAACCTACAGGGGAGGTTTCCACCCCCCTAGCGCATGGGGTAGTCGTGGAAATAATATAACACAACCCAACATTCTCCCACTTGTTGTTTTCTTTCCACAGGGGGCCACATGAGAGCTTAGTCATTGATCTATCCCTACAAATCCCATTGTTTCTCTAGACCAAGAGAAATTCTCAGTTCTCATAGACTTTGTCAATGCATCTTCATTATTCTTCAAAGTGTCCACCTTTACCGACGACACCTTTCTGTCCTAAACCTTATCCCTCATAATGTGATACTGAACATCAATGTGCTTTGTCTTTGAATGATAAGCAGGGTTCTTTGCCAAGAAAATTGCACTTTGGCGATCACAATCTATCCTTATAGCTTGGTGTACTAACCCCATACATGAACACAGTCTCTAGAACCAAACTACTTCCTTGATTGCATGAGTGGCTACCATGTATTTTTCCTATGTAGTTGAAAGTGCGACTACAAACTACCTCTTATCCATCCAACTAACTACACCTCCAAATAGGTTGAACATATACCCACTTGTAGATATTCTCTTATCCAAATCTCTAGCCCAGTCTACATCAACAAAGCCACAGATTTCCAAAATTGTGTCCAATCATGGTCTTCCATGGTAGCACAAACCATAATCACTAGTGCCACACAAATACCTGAAAACTCGCTTCAACGTTGTCCAATGCTCCTTCCTTCATTTTGACATAAACTTGCTCAATACTCACATTGCATCTGCAATGTCTAGTCTAGTACATACCATTGCATACATCAGGAAACCGACGACACTTGCATATGGAACATAGGACATGTCTTCTTCCTCTTCTTGTGTCTTGGGACATTGTTCAACAGATAACTTTACACCTACAGGAATAGGAACGTTCACCCATTTACTATCCTGCATATTAAACCTCTATAGTATTTTCTCGACATACCTCCTTTGGTTTAACTGGATCTTCCTCTTTGCCTGATCTCGTTTAATTTCAATGCCCAAAATATAGTTTGCAACACCGAGATCTTTCATTTCAAATTTGGAGGAAAATTAGTCTTCAAATTCTGGATAATTTCTTTGTCATTTCCAACCAGCAACATATCATCCACTTACAAGACCAGATAATTAACGTAGTCACCAATTTATTTAAAATAAACACAATAATCTTCTTTTATTCTAATGAAGCCAAGTCCCCGTATAAATGTATCAAATTTCTGATACCATATCCTTGGTGACTATTTTAACCCATACAGAGACTTTTTTAACTTGCATTCTAGTTCTTTCTTACCCTTCACCGCAAAGCATTCAGGTTGCTTCATCTAGATCCCTTCTTCCAAATCCCCGTGAAGAAATGTTTTCTTCACATCCATCTATTCTACCTCAAAATAAAAGGAAACAACAACATCTAAAAGTAATCTAATAGAAGCTACTTTGGCAACAGGAGAAAAAAATTGCCAAAATCAATTCCCGAAACCTAGGAATAAAATTTTGCTATCAACTGAGCTTTTTATTTCTCCACCTTTCCTTTTGCATTCATCTTCTTCTTGAACACCCATTTTCTGCCAATGGCTTTCCTTCCATCCATCAACTTCACCAGATCCCAAGCCTCATATTTTGTGCAAAGTTTCCATTTCATCAACCATGGCCTCTTTCCATAGTTTTCCATCTATGAATCTAGTGCTTCCCTTACATTTCTGGGATCATCATCAATAGTAGATAAAGAAAAATTTGAATAGAAATCAGTTGGACTATCCATTTCAGGCTCCTTCTTTCTTGAACTGATCTTCTCACAACTAAAGTTTGTGGCTCTTCATCTTCTGATTCCTCTTCTGCTATATTGTCTCATACTTCCTCCTTTAGCTTAAACTCTATCTTCTCAGGTTCCTTTGGTAGGACTTAATGTTTAATAACATATTTCACCTCTCTAAACACCACATCTCGGTTGTACACAACATGGAAAATTTTAGGGGCAAATTTTTGCCCTTGGGCTAAATTAAGGGGTTTTATATTTTTATTGGGTGAATATTTTGTATCATAGTACATTGCTACAAATCGCCTCAAATTTATTTTATAAAAATTAGGTATGGAGGTTAGACCACCTTATTTTAAGGGAGAGGGTAAAAAAAGTAAATTTAGCCCTTGAAATTAGGAGTTACAATCTTCCATTTGCCCTCATTTTCAAGAAAATGTATTTATGATAGTTATAAATAAAAATATAAATACAGTGGAGGTATGGTAAATAAATAAAATCTCTTTTTATACTTACTCCAAAGTTATGATAAATAAATAAAAATACATATAAAATAGAGGTATGGTAAATAAATAAAAGCTCTTTTTATATTTACTCCATAACCCTCTTTCTATTTAAGAAGGCTCAAAAACGAGGTTTCATTTAAGTGAATCCTATGGGCCATATACCATATTTATAAAAGAGGTATGGTAAATTAATAAAAAATATAAATAAACGAGAGTTATGGTAAATAAATAAAACATTTTTTTATATTCACTCCATATGTCACCACACGCAAGCTTGTAAATAAATAAAAATATAAATAAAGTGGAGGTATGGTAAATAAATAAAACCTCGTTCTATATTTAGTCCATAACCCTCTTTCTATTTAAGAAGGCTCAAAAAAGCGGTTTTATTTAATTGAATCCTATGGGCCAAATACCATATTTATAAAAAATGTATGGTAAATTAATAAAAATATAAATAAATGAGAGGTATGGTAAATAAATAAAACATTTTTTATATTTACTCCATAAGCCACCTTATATTTTCGAACACTCAAAAAGTGTGTTATATTTAGGTGAAGCCTATGGGCCAAATACCATGGGCCAAATTATTATTAATACCATGTAAAAAAACATTATTAACCCTAATATTAGTATTAATAAAAATAAAGATGGCACATGGTATTGACCCATGGTATTCGCATGGAATGCAACCTATTTAAAGGGGGGAATTAAACTAGCATAGATCCATCTTTACTCTAGATCAAATATCGTGATATGCAAACTTAAATAGAGTGAAAAAATATTTGATCCCTCTCGGGGCTTGGTAGATCAAGAGTAAAAATGGATCTTGTAATTTAATGTCACTTAAACATTTTAGCATGGTTAAAATAAAAAAATAAAATAAAAATCAATTATTAATTTTATTAATTTTTATAAATTACTAATAGTAGTTTTTAAGCTTATGATAACCCATGGTAATACCATGGTATTCATCTGATCATAGACTATTTAAAGGGGAAATTCTATCAGTGTAGATCCATCTTAATTCCGGGTCTACCAAGTGCTGGGAGGGATAAATGGATTTCATCCCTCAAAGAGTGGTAGATGTGGAGTTAAGATGGATATAGGTTGGTTTTTATGATAATGAAGATATTAAATAGAGTTAGGAAATTATATTGTAAAAAAAATCTTAAGGTGAATGGTTAAAGCTAAATTTAGTCACTTCACAAAATTTAGTAAAAAATACCGATATCTCCATTAATATTGGTTTATCTGATTTAACAAAAAAAAAATCAAAACAATGAAATCTTAACTCTTTTTGCATCACCCTCGCAGAAGAGAGATAGTTGCTGCCCAGAATTCGCACCATTTTTCAAACATTCTCAATATGATATCTTCATGAAAAAGTTAAGGTAAACCTTTCATCTTCTCTGCTATTCTTAGTTTGTCGTAATGATTTGTAGTGGTTGGGTCACTGCACCATATTGTCCTAAAAGGCGGAGATTGTGCAGCAAAAAGGAAATTAATCCACATGCTACAACGCTATTAAAAATGGTATGAAGGTAGTGAATTATGCTAATAAGAAATTTAGATTGGGAGAGACGTAATTAAATTTTATTATTTAATTGAAGATTTCCAATTAAAATAATAATAAATCTACTTTTATATATTTACATATTAATTGGAAGGCTTCTGACAATAGACACTTCTTTCCATTAGATCCCCTTTAGGCCTTTGGGATACCTACTACTTCATTATATTATATAGTTGGGGCTTGCTACTTGTTGGCATGTTGGGGTAAACAAACTTGATGTGTTGTTGTTGTTGTTGTTGTTGTTGTTTTTTTTTTTTTTTTTTTTTTTTAAATCTCGCAATTGGAGTCTATGGAATAAGAAAGAAATTTGATAGTTTGGTAAAAGTGGTAGCTTGAACAAAGTGGTAGAGAAAACATTAATCTCCTACCATGACAAACATGGCCACTAAAACTTGCAACATTGTTTGTAGGAAGTGAAAATTATGTTTCCTTTTTCCAAACATGTATGTTAGTATATTACAGTTTAATGAATATGTTTTATTATTATCATATATGGTTTCATACTTTAACAAAACATTCACCAAGACTTCACAATGTTTTATTATTTAGTGAAATATTTTCCAAGATCTTACAATATTTTATAATTCAGTGAAAGATTCGCCATGACTTTACAAGATAATATAATCTGGTGAGAGATTCACCAAAAAAATATATATACATATTATATTAGTGATAAAATCGCCTCCCATTTTTCTTATGTATCATGGGGATTCGTCCATTTATTATACATATAAATTTAGGATGGTTCTTAAAATTTTCCCTGGTACACAACCTTCCTTGTTTCTAGGTTCCAAAGCTTATAACCTTTTAAACCATCCTTATACGCAATAAAGATGCACTTTTTAGATTTACTATCCAACTTTGTTCTTTTCTCCTTTGGAACATGTACATATGCATCGCATCCAAATACCCTAAGATGTGTAAGAGAAGGTTTCTTAGCAGTCCACACCTCTTGTGGAGTCTTATCCTCCAACACTTATGAAGGTGATCTATTAACCAGGTAACATGTAGTCTCCACTACCTCTACCCAAAATTCTTGTCCTAACCCAGCACCACTAAGCGTGCTTCTTGCCCTTCCCATCAACATCTTGTACATTCTTTCTGCAACTCCATTTTTCTCAAGAGTTTATGGATTAGTCTTATGCCGTGCTATACCACACTTCTTACAGAATTCTTCAAGTTCCTTCTTGCAAAATTCTCCACCGTTATCTTTGCTTAACACCTTTATCTTCTTCTCTTTCTGGTTTTCCACCAGAGCCTTAAATTCTTTAAACCTATAAAAGACTTTAGATTTGTTCCTAAGGAAATATATCCATGTATTCCTTGAGAAGTCATCTATAAATGATACATAGTACACAGACTTTCCCAATGATGGATATGATACAGATCCAAACAGATCATTGTGCACAAGCTCTAATATTTGTTTTGCCTTCTTACCACAAGAGGGGAAACTCATCTGATTCTCCTTCCCATTCACAAAAATTTCACAGAAATCAAAATCCATAGAGATATTAGACATACCTTCTATCATATCTTTACCATGAAGTATTCGAAGGCCCTTCTCTCCAATATATTGAAGCCTTTGATGCCATAACATGGTCTTTTCTCCAATGACCACTAGATTTTTTTCTCCACTTTCAGGAACCACAAAATTGTTTCACCCATCAATAACATTGCTACCTTGAAGCTTGTAAAGAGTTACAATCCAAACTCCCTGAATCAATACCAGTGCTCCTTGAACCATCTTGCGGGTATATTTTTCGAACACTATTTTTACACCTACATCATCCATCTTGCTTACAAAAATCAGATTTCTGGCCAATGCAGGAATATGTAGAACACCCAAAAGTCTTCTAATCCTTCCACCTTGCAACTTCAACTTGATTTTTCCATGACCAATGATTCTAGCCTTCCTGTCATCCAATAATAGGACATCACCACCATCATATTTCTCATACTCGTAGAACCACTCTCTATGGGGAGTGAAGTGAAAGGATGCACCTAAGTCAATCAACCATGCCTCATGATCTACATGTGTACTTGATGAAGAAGCCAAGTACACATCCCCACCTTCATCTGATGTGTTTTTCGCCTCTGCAGAAGGAGAATCATCAGATCCCTTTCCTTTCTCAGGTGCTTTAAATTAATAGTCCCTTTTGTAGTGCCCTTCTTTTTTGCGTTTCCAGTACACCTTTACAGGTTTTCCTAGGGATTTAGATCTCCCTCTATATTTAGATCTCCCACTCGAGGAATTATTTTTGTTTTTGTTCTAGGACCGTCCACATATAGACAACGCATCACCATTTTGTCCCTCCATATTTTTCCACCTCATCTCCTCCAACAACAAGGATGAGACTATTTCATCAAAATGCAAGGTAGTTGCATTTCTACCTATTACAACTACTAGACTATCCCATGATTCTAGTAGAGAACACAACAAATTCATGCACTTATCTTCATCTGAAATTTTAATATCAACAGATAATAACTAGCTTACCAGAGTATTAAATGCATTCAGATGCTCTATCACTGAGTCTCCATCTTTCATCCTTAGGTTATACAACTTTTTCTGTAGGAAGAGTTTATTCACTAGAGACTTAGATTGGTACAAAGTCCCTAACTTGTCCGATAAAGCCTTCACCAAAGCTTACCCTGATACATTCAGCAATAATGAATCTCAGACACACAATCATATTGTTCTCTTTGCCATCCAATCCAACTTCGCCCAGTCTTCAGCTGACATTGTTGTTGGTTTATTACTTGGATCTACCATGATCCACTAATCTTTATCCACCATCAGTTCCTCAATGTTGAGTTTCCACAACTAAAATCTATGACCATTAAAGTTCACGATCTCTATCTTTCCACTGCTCACCATTTTCTTTCACCACAAGAATCGATCCCATAGATCACCCACTGAACAAGATCTACCATAGGCCCAAGGAAAAAACCCCTCAGCAGCAAAGGCATCCCCTTGAAGCCAAAATAACTCTAATACCAAATGTGTGTTTTAACCCCATACAAAAAATGACCTACACAGGAATTCTAAAACCAGAAAAGAAATAATGGCGAGACCATAAAACATAAAATAGATATACACAGATATTTCCCCTGGATCCCAAAACAAAGGCTACCAGATTGATTTTTCATTATGTTCCTTTCAATGTTACAATACATATATATACATTCCGAAGAATCCATAAACCCTAATCAATTAACCATGGACTAGAACATAACAGTATTTCCCTTGAACAGATCTACAAAATACCATGGAATGAAAACCATCACGCCCAAAACCATGTGCAAAATCCATGCACAAAACCATAGGTAGGTCCACCCACTTAATATAGGGTCCAAAACAAATTTCCCGGGGAACTGCCCCGAACCCCATGTAGGGTGGTTGTCGGCCCCCTGCATACCCCATATAGGGGGGGTAGCCACCCCCTCGAACCACTCAGTGCAATGTACAGGGGGGCCTAAAGGTCCCCTATGACCCCCCCATGTGTGGGTCAGTCGTGGAAAAAATATAACACAAATGAACAATATACACATATGCACATTTTCTAAACAAGCATATAAAAGAATATGATGCTTGTATCAATCAACAAGGGAGTCCAAAGGCTCACATCTCCACCATCAAAAGTAATACTAGAATTAAGAAGTCCAAAATCCACTACCACAGTTAAAGTTGCATCCAATGTCTAGCACTACAATCCTATGCCACTTGTCCTCTTAGTGAACAATTACTGACTGATTGTTCTAGCCCACACTCCCAATGTGCATTTGATTCCATCTTGCAATGCTATTGACCAAATTAGATATATTCATGACCCTCCCTTCTCTGCTACATAGTCCCACGGGAAATCTTGTCACCCCTTCCACGCAGTCACTCACCTTCCAAGTTCCCCAACATCCCCTCTCTAGGGCGATCCATCCCATGGCAAGGATTCCTCACATAGGAATATCAAACAACCAAGGAATATACCTACCTAAAAACCATCATAACAGTCATAGCATGCTCATGGAAATTAATGGACACTATTGGGTACCATTGTCCCACAATGGCCTTGCTCTCAAAGTGTTTTACCAACATACTGCTACATGTTCCAATTGATTTCGTTGATTCTACCAATTCTTGCAGTCAATTTCAACCACCCAATCTAGCATGTTCATGTATTCCTGTTCCAGGAAAATAAATTCCATTAGACTTAAAATAATTTGAAATAAATTCGTATAATACCTCATTGGTAGATCATCAATAAGGTACACTTGCAATTATGTTCACTTCTTGTCACAACAAATCAAACTAGCATCTTTGACCAAATCATCATGTATAAACATATCATTCAAAACATAAGCATCATAGATCAAAATCATAAATCAAAATCATATATCACATGTAATCATCATAAACCAGAATCATAGATCACATATAATCATCATATGCCATAGTCATAAATCACATGCATAATAAAATTGAAATAAAATGTTGATACTTATCCTTTCATCAAGCATTAGCTTCTACCTTTGCCCTCATTCAATTTGCACACTAGATCGGTTGCCACACCCGAAAAATAGCCAGTGCCTTCTCCTCAACCATATTCACATATACATAGTACCACATGCCTGTGACACAACATGTATGATATGCGCATAATACCACATGTACACTAGTGCCATATGTACAACATGTACACATTACCACCCGTACACCACACCACCTACACAATATGTGCACAACATCACATTTACACGACACCATATGCACAATGAATACACAACGTTTTATGTACACTACAACACCTATACAACGTGTACAGAAGACTACATGTACATAGTATCACATGCACGATTTGTACATGATGCCACATGTACAAAGCATCACATGAACGACATGTACACAACACCATATGCACACAACATCACATGTACAACATGTACACGACACCACATGCTCACAACACCACTTGTACAATCATGCACACAACACCATATGTACATAGTGCCACATGTACAACATGAATGCAACACCACTTGTACATAGCACTACATATAGAAAATGTACATAACATCATTTTTACATAGCACCACATATCCAACACGCATAGAGCACCATATTAACACAACACTGCATATACATCATGCACATAGTACAATATGTACATAGCACCACATATCCAACATCTACATGGCACCATATATACCTATAAATACATATGCAATATCCACACAAAACTGCATGCACCTAACATCACATATGAAACATGTGCACAACAATAGTTCCACACATCCAAAACCACACTATCTTTACCAAGCAACCTCGCTTCCAGTGTCTTATCCATTCTTGTCCCAGCATGTCACAGAACACACTGCTTTCATTTCATTGTTGTATCCCTCGATAAAACATGTCAATAACATATACATAATATAATCACATAATATCAAATCATAAACACATGATACTGACCTTGTATATTTGTCATGCTACTCTTCCAACTTGATTCCTCATGAACCATATGAATCTCTTCATGACATTCACCTGCATAAGAAATCATTCCTCCACAAGAATGATCCCTGATGACCCTATTAGATAGTGACATAGATACATACATATATACATGCATATATATATAATCATTAGCATAAAAAATCATCATCCTGTGAACGACATACATACACACATACATGTATACATATATAAACATCAACATAATCATGATCATAACATAATTACTGTATATCATAAGGTTAAGTTTAAGAGAAATACCTTATTTGCATGCAAGAATAGTTCCCAACATAGCCAGGGCATCTAACACCTCATATATATTTACTTTACCTTTTCTGCTTACTTTTCTCACGATTATACTATCATCATCCATTTACACTAATGGACCCAACTTTTCCAACCGACAATCATAGTCATAACTTCTGTTGTGCGTACTCATGCACATATATTCATCCAAGTATTACATCACCTATAGGGTACCACACATCTCTCCTGAGCTCCTTCAAAGTTTCCTCTTCCACAAACCAATTCCCAAGACTCAAAACATAAAAGGCAAGCCAAGAAACAAGCAAGAAGAAAACCATGCCAACTAACAACATTACGACACAGTGAATAAAGTGGCATAGATATGCACTAGACACACTCAAAATCGCATATCAAGCACAACAATCAAAAAAGACCAAAAGCACAAGACTAACAACAGACACCATGACTCAATCCCCATAGTTACCAATGCATCTAAGGGAAAGCTCAACTTGAGCCTTCTTCAAGATTTCATGGAAATTTCCTTTGCCATGCAATCCCCTACATCATACTACCATAAACACATAATTTTTCGTGCATAAATAAACATAACACTACACCAATTACCCTACTTTGTTGTGACAAGCATGTTTTTTGCAATTGAACACCTCCACACCATCTCTCGAGGGACTCCAATTCTCTAGACATATCCACCATAACTAGAGACTAGCTAATGTACTTGTCAAATACATGTTCATGAATCTAGAACATACCCCCATAATGTCAGATGAGATCAACGTTAAAAATACTTCTGGTATGCAAAGCACTCGTTCGTTTGGAATTAGGGTTTCCAAACATATCCAAAGGAATTCTTGCTCAATTCCTTTCTTTTGCCTTTTTACCTTGTTGCAATCGAGGGTTATTAGGAGTTGTCACATCACCCAATTGTTAGTTATGTAAACACATCAACTATTACCTTGTCACACTAATACCAAGAATTTTTCCTGCAACTTCTCACACATGTCAACCACATGTTCCAAATATCAAAGCAATCATATCTATCAATTTGAAATAAACCCTTACCAAGACTAACAAACATGTCATAATCCATAGTCAACTCATAGTCATTCGACGTAACGCTACAAATATCAGCTACTACACTCAAGTACATATCGACTATATCAACACATATGTGTTAGTACAATCATCTTAAAAAATATAATTTCTTCATGTAGTCCTATAGACTCATACTCTTGTCATGTGATTAATAAAGCATTCAATCAACATATAGATGACATAATAAAACATTTAAGAACAAAGTAGATGACATAAGCAAGTTCATACCTCAATGTATCTCAGGGGAGGCTATCTTGTCTGCACAATCAATCTAGTTAGCATGATATAACTTCACAATATATCAACCCAAACATAAATAAGATCATGGTATCCAAAATAGTCACTAGCTCACATGTTCTCATCATAGCTCATACACAATTACCATTTGCACATATACAAAGTCAATCTAGATTAGTACAACACGATATCACAAATATGTCAGCTCATACCTGAATATCGTAACCATAACCATCTACATAGGCAAATCCAACTTAGCATGATACATATAATATCAAGATCTTAATGAAATAACCTTAATCATCAAGTTACTAGCATATGACAACCATAATCTATATATCATGCTCATTAACAACATATGGCCTAATCATCAAACTAACTTTCATATAACAACAACAAGTTAACCTATAACATACTCATTAGCAACATATAACATAATCATCAGGTTATCTAATATAAAACAACAATAGCAATGCATACAACTACATGTTACTATCATTCTTGACTATCTGATACTTATGCATATAAGTACACTAATCAACTAACATCTATCATGAATGTAACCATAACATCAAAGGACATGTAGATAAACCTAATGCATATAACAATCATTAACCTACATATTTAAATTCCAAAAATACAATACATGTATGACGCTTTGCTCTAAACCCAAAGTCCAAGGTTGCAACCTCATTATGATGATATGCATCTCTTTCTCTATCTTAGCCAACACATTAGAATCATAACATATCAATATCACCCTGATGACCTAAATTTCATACCATGACTTGACAAGGCATGTTTGACCTACTCTTCATGCATAACTATAACCACAACCATACATGCATAACAGTTTCATATAGACATATAACACATAGAGTACCAAACTATCTACACATCATTCTAGCTAGAGTCCAGTCATCAATGCATGACCATATCAACCACACAAACCATGACCTCATGCATGACAACAACCATTACTCCATTATACACATTGCCACATGCAACTATCAATATGCATAAGCAATGCCTAATCGACTACACATATGCATAAATGCATGTAGTCAAGAACAAGCGATCAAATCTTGTAACCAACCTACAAGATTGATACATGTAATCAAACAACCAAGAATGCAACCTAACATAAAAGGATGTAATCAAGCAACATATAATAATGTAACCAATCATATACTCATGACGATGCATTCCACCAAATCAACATCAAGTTCCTCATGAAAACCTTAATACAACCATGATCAATCATTGTACAATGCAACAAGCACATGGAATGCAAGTGTAAGAGATACACATGCAACTGAAATGCATGCATGACCAATAAATTCACCCAAGGAGAGCGCAACCACACTCTAATACCATTCTGTAACACCCCCTCCCCCTAGGTCCACCCAAGCAACCAGCGAGTGGGGAGACATGTGATGAGAGAGGTTACTATAAGGGATTCAATATCCTTGGTGACCTTAGGGAAATGGAATTGATAGAACTCATCAAACAAACCCATCCAAATCAACAATTACACCCCCAGGAGACATGTCAACCACTCAGGTAGCTTGTCCCTAAGTCCCATTGATGATTTAAGCCTTCTAACCCAGAGTCGTTCCCATGTTATAGGCATGACAATGACTAGCAACTCAAAGTCCCTCTCATAGGCCTATGTGTCAATGATCATCAACTTTTCTCAGTAGACCTATGTCAGCGACCTTGAGATTTGAGCCACTTCTCTCGCCTAGAATCTTGGCCTCTTCCTAGAACATGTTACGACCTTCAAAATTACTCAAAGACATGATAACAATATTGAATACTCAAAATCAACCTCAGGACTAACCCTGAGCATTCCCAACCGGGACTGACATTATGTCAAACACTTAGCGTCAATGCAACCTATAGGTCTAGGATACATGATAGAGAATAAATGGTTGATAAAACCTATGAAACATAACTAGAAGGATCACCTCCTTCTTCGTTGAACCAGTACATAAAAAATTAGGTCTTTCATCCATTCATTTAATACTTACAAATAAATCCATGAAATAACCATGACATAAATCAGTCATTCAACCATTCTTATAACCAGCATAAAACCATATAAATATTAGAGATATGACAACCATTAAATCCATATATAAACAAGTACAAAAGTAAGAGAACTTATCTTTTATTATTCATAGGCAAATCCAACCAAGTTCAAGACTTCCACGTACCACCCGACCATAGACATGGCTGAACCAAATATCTCTTTCAGCCATTCACCCCAGTGCCATATTCCAATCATGAATGTGGAATCTCATAGAAAACAAAATCAAGAACAACCAAGGGAATCTAGAGGTTACACCACCTTCACCCTCATCAATCGTGATCACACCAAAACCTAAGCTTTGATCAAAACCTATTTTCTGTCTCCTTGTCTCTCAGACTTTACCGCAATCAAAACTAAATCACTAGGCCCTAAAGGGAGACTAGTTTCTTAGGATTTACTGCAATCCAAACCTGGATCACTAGGCCCTAAACCGAGACATCTTCCTCATGCTTTACCGTATATCCTACCAAAATCAGTTAAGGGATTCCTAGGCCTTTAGGAATGGAACTTGAGACCACCTCCACCTGGAATTCCAAAATCCATCCAACAAACCATAGCTCAAAACCAAAATAAACATCCCAACATACCATGGCATCTGAGAAAGGAAAGGCTAGGTTGAAAACCATTGTTATAACCTGACAAAACCATGCCACTGACAGAAAGAGAACCATACACCAACATGCAAATCCATGCATGTCCAAACCAACTAGGAAAACACACATGCAAAAGGTTACCTACAAGTATTCCTACTGAAGCTACCTGATCCTGTTTTCCTTTCCTTGATCCTTGCTTGCCTTCCTTTCCCTTTTCCTTCTTTTCCTTCCTTGATCCAAAGCTAGAGTGTTGCAAGGAACTCTAAGTGACCAAGAGTGAGAGAGAGAGAGAGAGAGAGAGAGAGAGAGAGAGAGAAAATAATGAGAGAGTTCCAAATTAGAATTGTAAAAGCTTACACTGACTAAGCCTGACCACTAATACTCATAAGCCTTTTTATCAATGAGGCCTCTAATTCTTCATTTTCCATTATTTTCCTTCGATTTCCTTTTCATATGAAACCTGTGACCTTTTACCTTCCTTTTCTCCTAATTTCATTTATTTTCCTAAATATATGTGCTAAAAATGCCTTTTTTCCTTTTAATGCCTTTTCCTTTTCCAATTTCCTTAGCCAGAACACACATCTAGTGATGCACACTAGGATATGTTTGCCAAAAATTCAACTTGGAATATGTGTCCCTTACCCATTGTTTTATTTTTCCTTTAT
Source organism: Pinus taeda (assembly GCA_000404065.3). Lineage (NCBI taxonomy): Eukaryota > Viridiplantae > Streptophyta > Pinopsida > Pinales > Pinaceae > Pinus > Pinus taeda. The sequence goes on from APFE031113988.1 coordinate 53,908, forward strand.
TAACTTTTATTACAAGAAATTTTCACGAGGGTTGTTACACCTTGGGAATCCATCTCCTTGGATTACATGTCGAGCCTTCCTTCTTCTAAGCATGGAAACAACTTCATTTTTGTGGTCATCGACAGATTCTATAATATGGCCATTCTCGCGACTTGCAAGAAGAGTATCATAGCCGAAGCCACCACTAATATCTTCTCTGAACGAGTGTGGTTACCCTTCTGGATCCCAAAGTCCATTACCTTAGATCAGGAGAGAATGTTCTTGAGAAAATATTGGTGAAGCCTTTGGTCGATGTTGGATATCAATCTCACTAAGTCTACCATCTTCCACCCCGAAACTAATGGCCAAACAAAGGTTATCAATAGGATGATCATCCACTTTCTCCACATGTACAACTCAAAGAATCCATGCACATGGGATGAAAGCCTCCCTTATGTTTAACACAGCTACAAGAAATCTCTCCATAGATCAATCGGCCACAACCCCTTTTAGGTGGGGTTGGGGTTCCAACCACTATGTCCCATTTATGCGATCATCTTATTTGCAACTACTCAGGAAGATTCGGCTCATGACTAGTCCAAATCTAAAAGGACTAACAACTTCGTTAAATGATTTCTCCACATCCGCTAGTACTTCCATGACATATTGGATAGATCCAATGCTGAGTACAAACAATGTTATGATTAGCATCAGGTGCCACACAAGTTCCAGGTGGGCGACAAAGTTTGGTTTTATTTGCAGAAGGAGCACGTCATTGGGCCCCACCGCAAGCTTAGTCAACTTTGATATGGGCTATACACCATCACCAAGTTTGTGGGGGAAAATTCCTTTGATCTCAACATTCCACCATTCATTGGCCTCATCTAGTATTCAATGTGGACTGGCTGCGCCCATAGTTTCCCCCATTGATGGACACATCCAACATTGTTGAGCAGCTTACAGCAATAGAGCTCAACCCAGGATGCATCAAATAAGCCACAATTGAGAGGATCAGGGACACATAGATCAAGAACACTCACCAGAAAATGATCCATCTATATCAAGTTGTCAAAGCAATCCAATGTCTTCACCAAGGCAAGTGGTTCACTAGGGACCAGGTTCAACAGAAAATTCCTCACCTCATGGAGGCACTGCTTGTAATGGGAACCATTGCTTCCTAAGGGGAGAGGAATGATCTAGGTGGATATTGGTGTCCACCTGCCTATTCCACCTAGAACTCCAGTAGGTTTCATTAGTTTCCTTGTTTCTAGCAGCATTTATTATTATTAGCAGTTTTTCGGGTCCTAAACTTCCAGAGTAGTTTTTACCCCCTAAATGAAATTCTTATGATGTTTGCAATAGTCTCATGCCACAAATATTGTATTACTCAGAGAGATATTTCCAATGAGGTATCATACATGTCGAACAAAGCTCATATGACCAAGTTATGACCTTGGGAAGTTGGCCTCCCAACTTGTTAATTTTTCATAAGGCTACATTGTTCCTTTCTTTGATAATTGCATTTCTTCATTATTACATTAAGTTCACCCCATATCATCATTACATTATTTATATCTACGCCATTATTCATCAGCATATGCACTTATATAAAAATAACAACATCATCACAATCATCATCATCATGAATGCAACAGAACATAAAGGAACAATAGAAGAAAACCATGCACACACATAGAGACACCAAGATTGGTCCACGACTAGGGGAAAATCCACTATGGGGAAAACCCTTGAAAATATTCTTCTTCTTATATTATCATCAAATGAATCAACAAAAGAGATTACAATTATCCATAAATTTATCTATAAAAAAACTATGATATCCACGAAACAGATCTAATCATGCTTATAATCAAAACCCTCATTCTGATGGTTTTAATGTGCTGTCACAAACTGAATTCAACTGTTGGATATTGTTGTCACTGAGTTGAATAGCATTGCACACTAATGTCACTGAGCGGAATCTTTGAAATATTGAAATCTCATATTTGAGTCTCAAACATAGGGAGGAGGATTTGTGCGAGCGTCGATAGAAATTCTGGAAGCTCTCCGCATAACACGATGACTGCTTCCAGAACAGATCTAAATGCCCCCAAGTAAACTAGCTGAGGGCACCCGGGGTCAAACATACCTTGATCTGCCTCAAGCCCTGAACGCTCTCAAAAGGCTTCTATGCGAGCATCTATGACAACCTAAATGCTCTTAAAACCACTTTGTCCGAGAGTCTAGGGACTAGTACAACGTGATTTGTCTCTGAAACCCTAGACGCTCCCATAACACACTGTGCCAACGTCTAAGGCTCCCTCGAAACTGTCAATACTATTGTGTTCTAGATTTCAGGGACTAAAATGCCCAGTTCTGTGCCAGCATCTAAGATCCAAAAAAACCCTAGATTAGTGCAAGCTTCACCCCTGAGATTTCAGACCCTTGCAAAAAATTTCCTTCGACAAACCTATATGAACCAAGACAATAAGAGAAGAGAATATGGCTTGATCAATCTATCCAAATGAGCTTGAGGTCTCTTCTATTTATAGGCTTTCATGAGGTCCACTTGGGGTTGAGTCCGACCTATCCAAATTAAGATGTGCTTAGGGCCTGTTAGGGTCATTAATTTTCATCATTAAATGTATTTTCCATATACTTTAGTTTTCAATTTTGAATAAGTCAATCCTATGACCATTGTTGTTGTCATAGCCTTAAAGGTCATTTTTGACATTGTCAAATTTCTATCATAAAGGGTTGACCAAAAGAATGAAAGAGTGTCAAGTTGATGGGAGTCATGGTCACACATCTTTGTACACTCAAGTCAAAAGGGTAATGTGTTAGTCATCTATCTATCAGAATTATTCAATTGAGCTTATTAGAGTCAGATTTTTGATGGTCAAGAGATATGGTCCTTAAAAATATCCCACATCTTATTCCCTATTCTTATCTACCCTTGATTCCCTATTTTTACAACCCATTTCCCCATAATACCACTACCATTTCCCATACAGATAATATGACTCGACCCTCATGTATAACATGCAATTTCCCTTGCTTTTATGCTCATACCAAATCAGGTGCAGTGCTCTAACTCATCAGTTCAAATCAATATTTTTCTATAGGACAAGGCAAGAGGTAATTCAAATCAGAATGAAGGCTTAATCTTATGCACAATACCTTCATGCTAGTTTTGTGAAGCGAACAAAGTTTCTTCTTCAGATTAATTACTCCAGAAGACTTGGAATATAAAGATATCAATGAGGATACAAATATTATATATTAAATGTATGAATAAGAATGATGTTACAAATGAGAATGAGGGGCCTACTTATTTATTAGGCAGGTGCCTCTTCATAGGGAGTTATTTACCATTTAGACATGCCTCTTCAACGTAATTACTAATTAACTAATAATTATTACAATTATCCTCATTACTTATATTCATATTATTTATATATATTTTATTCGTAACATTGTCTTCCTCCTCAAAAAAACTTTGTCCTCAAATCTTGTTGATGCAAAAGCCTTGATCTCTTTTTCAGTTTCAAATAACTCCTTGTCTCAACACTATCATCTTCGTTGATACCAATTGATATTATCTTGTAAGTGACACACAAATTGTCGCACTGAGAAGGGATCAAACCATCCTAGATTAATCTTCTATGGAATATTCTGATCATTGAAATTTTGTAATGAATCGTCATCATAGGAATGGATTGAGGTTACATCAATATTCTTTGGAACATCAGTTTGTTGTTTCTGTTGTGAATGGTCTTGATACATAACATGGTTGAGTTTACTACTCTCATGATTCAAATGTTGATACGGAACTTTTTTGGTTTGAATTTCCCTTATTAAGTGTGTGGAATGTTTTTTATTTACTTCAGGTGATGATGTTGTTGAGTTGCTTATAGAACCTTCACTTGAGATGTTCATCACATGAACTGCAACATCTAAGTGTGTCTTTTCTTCAACTGACTTGTCTTGTTCTTGAGTTGTCATATTCACTAGATCGATGTTAATTTTTTCTTCAACTTGAATTTCTACAATTGAAGATTTTGACACTTCCTTTTCAACAAGTTGTTACCCTTTTTTTTCCAACAATTGCTTATCCTTCTTAAGCTTCTTAATTTGTGTTAGTATTTTTTCACTATGCTCTCTAAGTCGAGAAACTTCCTCATTCTTGTCAGTGGTGATTTTGTCAACTTCCTTTTGCATATTTTGTATTGCCTTTTTACTTCTTAAAGAATTACTTTTGAGATTTCTTGTATGTATTCTGGCATCATTGAATCTGGCTTCAAATGTCACATTAATTTATCCATGGCATTTGAACTGAGAATTGTGATATAACTGTATAATCCCCAATGTTTAACTGTACATTGGCTATGTGATATTTTTTTTGCCAAAATAGTCTAATTTTTCGGTTACATTTAATTCTAGGATCACTAATTGGTTTGCGATTTTAGGCGTTGTATAATTTTTGTCTTCGGCACAAGAGATAGAAACTGTAACAACTTTTCCTCCGAGAGTCCCCTTAATTTTAAATAATGCTTTAACATAGCTGGGAAAGGTTTCTAAAAATCTTTCATCCTTCATTTCCGAATTAAATGTCATTTTATTGAGATGAAATTTCTTCAAACTCCTCCAATAACCTTTGCTTTCCTCAACTTTTAATTAGCTTCAAACCCTTTTAAATATAACTCCTTTTAATTTTTTAATCTTTTTATCTATTAAAACTCCTCAAAAGTTTTCAGTGAATATATATATAGACTTCTCTAACATATATGTATCATTTTTTCCCCTTCAATATATATTTGGGAATATTTATAACCTTTGAAGTCTTCTTTAATAAGAGACCAATCTTATATAAACCACTCTAATATCCACTATAAAACACTTAAATATTTTTTCCTTGTCTCAGAAGTTGATTTTTCAAATGACTACTCTTTAAAAAAATTGGTTACACTTGTACCAATGTACCTCCTTTCTATTTTTTCCTTGCTTCAAACCCTCTTATAAACTTTGGTTATCTCTTTACATAATTGTTTAATATGCGTTAATATAGCTTTATATATATATATATATCTATATATATATATATATATATATATATATATATATATATATATTATATATATATATATATATATATATATTATATCAAAATTCCTTAAATGGTCACGTCGTGTGTCTCTTTGGAATAGAATAGGCTTGTAAGGATGACATTGTATAGAACTATGCAGTTTCGAGTGGGGAAACAAGACGACCACTAGAGGTCAATGACAATGGTGGATCCCTAGTTGATGGTCGGTTGAGCGACAATAGTCAAGTGGTGGTTGCAACTGGACTGTGATGCAAACGCGGCTGTGAAGTAGACACGATTGGCACAATGGAAGTTATACAAGTGTCCTACCAGGTTTATAGGCTAGGTTATAGCAGAAGAGCGATAACACAATGGTTATGCTCATCGTGGTTGCGTGGTACGTGGAATTTCTACCACATGAATGGTGTGTTATGATGGCTAAATTGACGGTCAGATCAAGGAGTGAATGACGGTAGGAGCAAACATCCAATGAATCAAATGATTGCTAATCGAACTAGTCATGGTGCTAGTGGAGGTGGCACTTAGACTTCGATTTCACTGCATACATCGGTAGGATTTGGCAGCGAATGCAGCGGTGGAGCTTCCAACAAATGTGGTTCTGTTTGTTTTTTTTGGGGGGGTTGTTGGGCGGTAACTTTATTTTTGCGTTTATTTTTTTTATTTTTTTATATTTATTTTTCTAATATAATTTTTATTTTATTTTAATATAGATTTTTATTTTTATTTTTGTTTTATAATTTTTGTTTCTATAAATTCCTATTTTATTTTTATTTTTTTAAAATTTAATTAATTAATTAATTTATTATTATATTATTAATTATTTTTTTATGGCCAAAGGGAAACTGGCAAATTGGAGACCATCCAAAATCTTGTAGCGAAATGCTTCAATGACAATGAAGTTGACGGATTTTGATGGCCAAAGACCTCGATCGTAGAACAAGCTCTGTGTAGTGGTGAAGGGGTCCAAGGATCAAACTGCTTTGATAACAAATGGAACAAACAAAGTTCGTTCTTTAGATTAATTACTCCAGAAGATTTGGAATATAAAGATATCTATGAGGATACAAATATTATATAATAAATTTATGAACAATAATGATGTTACAAATGAGAATGAGGGGCCTACTTATATATTAGGCAGGTGCCTCTTCATAGAGAGTAATGTCCTATTTAGACATGCCTCTTCAACCTAATGACTAATTAACTAATCATTATTACAATTATCCTCATTACTTACATTTATATTCAGGGAAAATTTTAAGAACCACCTTAAATTTATATGTATAATAAATGGGCGAATCCCCATGATACATAGGAAAAATGGGAGGTGATTTTATCACTAATATAATATGTGTGTGTGT